>ML399519.1:0-84217 GCA_005239525.1 Nicotiana knightiana | reverse complement strand
AAATTATATTAATACCACCATAAGTTTGTCCCCCAACGGGTTCCACCAAAATCCTAGATTACGAAAATTAGCTACTCATATTCATAAATATCAAATCTAAAATAACTTGCATAATTAAATTACAGAGTAATGAACTAAGGAGATAAAAATCAAAGTTTTTGCTTTGCTGAGTAGTAATCCACAGGTTTTCCATTACTTTGATGATTTCCTCTCTTCGAATCCTTCGTATGTCTTCCGATCCTCGAAATCCTCGTTAAGTTGTGTTGTAGGGGTCTATTTATATGTTTAGGACAAACCCTAAACGTGTAGGAGACTTCTATTCCAACCGGGAAACACTTAAGCTCGTCAAAACTCGGAATTGACCGAAACAGTGGCCTGGCATTTGGGCCCTGGCGCCTGGCTAATGCCAGGCTAAGGCTGGCGTTTGGACTCTAACGCCAGGCTAAGGCTGGCGTTTGGAATCTAACGCCTGGCTAACGCCAGGCAGGGTCAAGCGTTTGGGCTCTAGCGCCCAGCTATAGCCCGGTGCACTCCTCCTCGCCTCTTGAGCGTATTTTTGATGTATTTGCATCTATTTAGCTCAGTTTCCATCTCCAATTCACCTACACATGAAATAGACTCTATTATGCACATAAAAGTGTATTTTTATCATTAACGCACATAAAATGTAGGGCATATAACATGTTAAACCATGAATTCTAGCTTCGCATCAATATACATAAAACCCCTTGAACATCCTAATAAGCATTTGTCACGGATATTATGTACTGAGTAGCACGTGGATTTTTCCGTGCAAGGTGAGCTAGAAAGATGTGGGCACAAGGTGTCGTGTGTGTTAAAGGTTTGAAAGATGTGATCTGTGGTATGAGATTACGTGAATGGGGATTATTGCAGTCGTGTATTAGAAACGATTTGATTGGTTGAGTTGACATCGTTTTCCCTACTTTAGCACATTTACCCTTGTCTATATCCCAATTATGTTGTTGTCTAATTACTTGGTTATTTCTCGTTGCCAATCGTGTTTCTCTTATCGTTACTTCTGTTTGTAATCTGATTTCTGTTTGCTATTGGCATGTCTTTTATATTCCTTTCTGATTAGCTTTATGTGGTATTCTGCACAGGTTTAGATGTCCAATGAGTGTCTTGACCTGGCCTCCTCACTACTCTACCGAGGTTAGGCTTAATACTTACTAGGTACCACCGTGGTGTACTCATGCTACGTTTCTGCACATTTTTTTGTGCAGAGCCAGGTACTTTGGATCGAGTCGGTTTTGATACTTACGCTTGATGTGGCTGGAGACTTTAAGGTACACTTGTCAAGCGTTTGCAGGCTCCGAAGTCACCCTCTAATGTATTTATTTCCATTGTTTCCTTCTACTCCAGAACAGTGATGTATTCATTATGTAAAATTTCTCCTAGAAAGGCTTATGACTTGTACTGCCAGTTTTGGGATATTGTATCAAGCTGAGACTATTAGTTTATTCAGAATTTCTGTTTGATGTTCAATAGCTTTTTAGTAGAATCTGTTATCTTTTCGATATGTGTTAGGCTTACCTAGTTTTAGAGACTGGGTGCCATCACGACTCCTTCAGAGAGATTATGGGTTGTGACCTAAAAGTTATTCGTTGATAATATTTCAATGATATGGTACTTGTGTATTGATTGAATGTTAGTTCACGAATGATGTTATTAAGATGTGTTGTCTTTTATCAATTTAGATAACTTTCAATTATAATAGTAAAATTATAATAGAACTATTATTTAATTAAATTATTGCATAGAAGGTAAATTTTTAAGTTTTAAAAGCCTAAGTATTAGAACTTTCTTCCAAAAAGAAAAAGGCTTTATATTTACAATTTGCCCAAGTATTTCATTGTCACGACCCGGGATTCCCACCTTCGGGACCGGAATGGCGCCTAACATTTCACTTGCTAGGCAAGCCAACGTTAGAGGATTCTTTAAGACAATTTTAGTCAATTTCAATAACAGAATCAATTAAGCTAAATAGAAACTAAAACTGAAATGCGTAATAACATAAAGCCCATAATATCTGATACAATTCGGATCTGGAGTCACAACTCACGAGCTTCTAAGATTTTTACAAACAAAGTCTGAAAGAAATACAACTAATCTGAATGAAAAGAAACAGTAAAATATGGAAAATAGAAGGCCACTCCAAGGTCTGCGGACGCCAAAAAATCTACCTTGAGTCTCCACTAAGCAAGTCCAAGCTGCTAAGCCTCACGATCAGCTAGGGCCGGTATCAAAATCTGCACAAAAAGTGTAGAGTGTAGTATGAGTACAATCGACCCCATATACTCGTAAGTGTCGAGCCTAACCTCGACAAAGAAGTGACGAGGCTACGACAAGACACCCAGATAATAAACATGTGCAGATAACAGTATATGTGCAAAATGACAGCAAATGACAACTAAACATGTACTATTGGGAGGGGGACATGCTAAAAGGGTACAAGATATAATAGGTACAGCAGAAATGATAACCAGAAACAGTCAATAGACCTTTAACCAGTAAAAACAATTAAGCACAACGAAGAAAATTTGTGATGACCCAAAAGGACATCCTGTGTAAATTTAGCTAAAACTATGTTCTGAGGCCTCAAAAGCCTCCGTTAATATCACCTCGATATGTGTGCACAGCTCCGGCGCGTAGCCGGGAAGCCTTTATGAGGAAATGTGTTAAACAATTGAATTTATGATAATATATAGAATAAAGTTGACTTTGGTCAACATTTCTGGTAAACAGACCCGGATCCGTGATTTGACGGTCCCATAGGATCTGTAGGAAAATATGGGACCTGGGCGTATGTCCGGAATCGAATTCCGAGGTCCCAAGTCCGAGAAATAAATTTTTAAAGAAAATTGTTTTCTGAAAAATAATAAAGACTTTTTGAAAATGAACTTTGATGTGAAATCTGTGTTACCGATCCCGTATTATGGTTTCGGATCCTGGAACAGGTTCAATATATGTTATATGAGTTATCTGTAAAATTTGGTTAGAAACGGACTTGGTTTGACGTGTTTCGGGTCAAAAATGGAAAATTTGATAGTTTATGAATTTTGAGGAAATTCTATGGATTTTTGAGTTTAATTCATTGCTTTTTATGTTATTTTGTTGGTTTAATTACTCGAATAAATTTGTAGGATGATTTTGAAGTCGTGTGTATATTTGGTTTTGATCCCCGAGGGCTCGGGTGAGTTTCGGGTAGGTGTCGGGGTGCTATGCTTTATGCGATCACGTAAGGTTAGCTGCGATCACATAGCTTTAAGTGAGGGGGAGGTCAGTTTCCTCTATGCGATCGCATAGAACTGTCCGCTATCGCATAGGGGTATAGGAGGTCCGGGTGGGGGCTGGCTAAGTACCTTGTGCGATCGCATAGACTCGTTCGCGATCGCATAGGGAGGGGTTCCTTGAGCTCTGCGATCGCAGGTCCCTGTTCGCGATATCGGTGCATTAGAAGCAGACCTCTATGTGATCGCAGCCCTCTCTTCGCGATCGCATAGGCTTATTTCGTCCAGTCATTTTTAAAGCCTAGAAACAGAACATTTACGGGATTGACCCATTTTCCTCAAACTTCTTCTTCTTCACTCTTCTTGGGAGACTTTTCCTCCATAGCTTCATAGATAAGTGTTCTTAACTCCGTTTTCTTTCATTTTCATCAACTATTATTAGATTCTAGGCCTAAAATCATGGATTAAAAGATAGAAATTGGGAGTTTTGGGTAGAGTTAGGGCTTTTGGAATTTTTGGAAATTCAACCTCGTTTAAGGGTCGGATTTCAAAATAAATTGTATATTCGGGCTCGTGGGGGAATGGGTGATCGGTTTTTGGTCCAAACCTCGTGTTTTGACCAAGCGGGCCCGGGGTCGAATTTTGATATTTTTGGAAGAATGATGGGAAATATATAATTAGGCTTTGGGATTGAGTTATTGAATAATTATTGATGTATTAAGTCAATTATGTCTAGATATTATCGTTTCGGAGTCGGATTCGAGAGAAAAGACCGTGATTGAGGCTTGACTTGCATTCTTGGAGCCGAGGTAACTGTTTGGCCTAATCTTAGCTTGAGGGAATAGGTGTTGAGTCATATGTGATACGTGTTATTATAATGTTCAACGTATAGGTGAGGTGACGGGAACCTATACCTTGTTGTCAAGCATGCCCGTGAGTCACAACATATAGTATATGTGTTTTTCGTTGATATCCATTGTGTTATGAAGTAGATTTAATTTTGAAGATTATTCGATTGTTGGAAATACTTGGTTGTGAACACTGTTGATTAGTAGTCTGGTTGAGAATTATTTGGTTATATTGTACGTTCTTTGAGATTAGTTATAGTTGTGTCCCTTGCCGGGACGGTGATATTTCTGTTGTTGTTCCATTGCCGGGATGTTGTAAATTTATGGTCTGTATGGTGGTTCTTCCTTGCCAAATTGTGTTTTGGTTATTGTTTGGGTGTGGAAGAGTGTAAAGCACTAAGGGTGATGCCGTGCCATGACTTATATTTAAAATCACGAAGGCTAATGTCGTGCCGATATTGTGATTTTAAAAGCACGAAGGGTGATGTCGTGTCGTGAAATGAGAGATAATGCATGAAAGATTATGCCGTGCCATGATATATTGAGGTAAAAGCACGAAGGGTGATGACGTGCACTTGTTTTGGTGAGAATGAGAGTAAATCACGAAGGGTGATGACGTGCACTTGTTTTGTTAAGAACGAGAGTAAAGCACGAAGGGTGATGTCGTGCACTTGTTTGTTCCTTGTTATTATTTTGATACTAGTCGGTGGTCATGTTCTGTTCCTCAATAAGTGTTTCCCCCTTTTGTACCCTAGCATGTTCTCCCCGTTTTTGTATTTAACTGTCTACTTCCTGCCGTCATTTCTATTACATATTATTGAATTGCACAAGTGTTTATTAATTGTCGTGTCCTAGCCTCGTCACTACTTCGCCGAGGTTAGGCTCGGCACTTACTCAATACATGGGGTCGGTTGTACTGATGCTATACCTGCACTTCTTTATGTTGTGAAGATTATGCAGCCGGACCCAGTGGACACTGACAGAGAGAGTATCCTTCAGTCCACACAGGCGACATCAAGGTAGTCCCGCAGACGTTCATGGGCCTTGGCGTCACCTCCTACTCTTTTCTCTCATTTCAGTAGTTCCAAGAAAGTTGTTTTTACTTGTTTCAGGCCATTGTATTTAGCATAATCTTAGAATGTTCGTGAAATTGTGACACCGGTTCTGGGGGTATGTTTAAGGAAATTTTCGTAAGATTTTATTATTTAAGTTGTTGAATTTCTTACCTTTCGCATTCTCATTTATATTTGTTCTTATATGTCGCTTTTAAAATGCTAAATAGCAAAGGAATAAATTGGAATAACTAGTAATGTTGGATTGTCTAGCGGGTTCAATGTTAGACGCCATCACGGCCTGAAGGTGGGATTTCGGGTCGTGACAAGTTGGTATCAGAGCAGTAGGTTGCCTAGGTCTCACAATTCACGGACAAACTTGTAGAGTCTGAGGGATCGGTATGGAGACGTCTGTACTTATCCCCCAGAGGCTGCAAAGTTAGGAATAACTTCTCATTTCTTCCTCTTTGTCGTGCGGTTTGAATTCTAAAGGATAACTGATTTTCTATTCTATTCTCTCGCAGATGGCGAGAATGCATGCTTCCTCATCTACTGATCAGCAGCCCGATCCTCCTGTTGCAGCTCCTGCGAGGGGCCGAGGTCGTGCTAGAGGCTGAGGCAGAGCTAGGACTCAGCCCAGAGCAGCAGCACCAGTAGAGGACACACAGGTAGACTTTGCCGGTGAGGTTCCTACTCAGGCAGTTCCAGTTGGACCAGCTCAGGCCCCAGAGGGGTTCATTGCCACCCCAGTTCTTCAGGACACTCTAGTCCGTTTAGTGGGCCTTATGGAGAGCGTGGCTCAGGCTGGTCTTCTTCCTACGGCACCAGCCATCTCTCAGGCTGGGGGAGGGACCCAGACTCCTACTACCAGCACACCAGAGCAACTAGCTCCTCAGTTCCAGACTCCAACACCTCAGGCAGCTAGAGCAACTCAGTCGGGTTTTGTGGCACAGGCAGTTGAGGGGGCAGCCATGTCTGCCGATGCTTTGTGGAGGTTGGATCGGTTCACCAAGCTATTTTCTACTACATTTACTGGTGCATCATCAGAGGATCCCCGGGATTTCTTGAACAGTTGCTATGAGGTTCTTCGGAGCATGGGCATCGTGGAGTCCAATGGAGTTGATTTTGCTACATTCCGTCTTTCTGGTACCACCAAGACTTGGTGGAGGGACTATTATTTGACCAGACCAGTTGGGTCTTCGCCTTTGACTTGGGCTCAGTTCTCCGAGTTATTCTTTGAGAAGTTTCTACCAGTTACTCAGAGAGAGGGTCTTCGGAGGCAGTTCGAGAGCATCCAGCAGGGATCTATGACTGTCACACAGTATGAGACCAGGTTCATTACTTTGGCCCGACATGCTATTACGATACTCCCCACTGATCGTGAGAGGGTGAGGAGGTTTATTGAGGGTCTAGCTCAGCCTATTAGACTCCAGATGGCCAGAGAGACAGGTACTGATATTTCATTCCAGGAGGCGGCCAATGTGGCCAGGCGTATTGAGATGGTCTTATTGCAGGGTAGTGGTCAGGGGTCTGACAAGAGACCTCGCCATTCCGATCAATTTAGTGGTGCCTCATCTGGAGACAGAGATTCCTTTAGCAGAGGTCATCCTCCTAGGTCATTCCAGTCAGCTCTTCAGGTATCCCGCAGTGCACCATCAGCTCCTATCAGTGCACCGCCGCTTCAGAGCTTCTAGGGTGGTTATTCTGGTCGACAGGAACAGTTTTAGGGCCAGCAGCCTCAGCAGCAGAGGGCTTGTTACTCTTGTGGTGATCCAGGGCACATTGCTAGGTATTTCTCTCGAGCTTCTGGTAGTTCTCAGCATCGGGGTTCTTGTGCTATGATTCCCGCACCAGGTGCACCCCCACCCCCTCATCCAGCTAGGGGTAGAGGTCGAGGTGCCAGAGGTCGAGGTCAGACTCATAGAGGTGGAGGACAGGCCATAAGAGGTAGAGTTCAGCCCGCAGTAGGTCGACCCAGAGATGTTCAGGTTGGAGGGGCTCCGCCCCGGTGCTATGCTATTCCTGCCAGGACTGAGGCTGAGGCCTCCGATGCAGTTATTACAGGTATGGTTTCTGTTTGCAGCAGAGATGCTTTGGTTTTATTTTATCTGGGATCTACATTCTCCTATGTGTCTTCATATTTTTCCCCTTATCTGAGCATGCCTCGTAATTCCCTGAGTAATTCTGTATATGTGTCTACCCCGGTGGGTGATTCTATTGTGGTAGATCGAGTCTACCATTCATGCTTAGTGGTTATTGGTTGTCTGGAGACTCAGGTTGATCTTTTGCTTCTTGATATGGTTGACTTTGATGTTATATTGGGGATGGATTGGTTATCCACCTATTATGCTATTCTGGACTGTCATGCCAAGATAGTGACCTTGGCCTTGCCAGGGGTGCCTCATGTGGAGTGGAGAGGGACTCCTAGTCATTCTTCTGGTAGAGTTATTTCCTATATGAAGGCTCAACGCATGGTCAAGAAGGGGTGTTTGGCTTATCTGGCATATGTTCGTGATTCAAGCGCTGAGGTTCCTTCCTTGGAGTCTGTGCCCGTGGTTCATGAGTTTCCAGAGGTATTCCCTACTGACATGTCGGGTATTCCAACCGACAGGGATATTGATTTTTGTATTAAGGTAGCTCAGGGCACTCAGCCTATTTCTACTCCGCCGTATCGTATGGCTCCGCCAGAGTTGAAGGAATTGAAGGAGCAGTTGCAGGATTTGTTGGATAAAGGCTTCATTAGGCCTAGTGTTTCTCCTTAGGGTGCTCCAGTGTTGTTTGTCAAGAAGAAAGATGGCTCGATGAGGATGTGTATTGACTATCGGCAATTGAATAAGGTTACTATTAAGAATAAGTATCCTTTGACGAGGATTGATGATCTATTTGACCAGCTTCAGGGTGCTACAGTGTTCTCCAAGATAGACTTGAGATCTGGTTACCATCAACTGAGGATTAGGGCTTCTGATGTCCCTAAGACAGCCTTTCGCACTCGTTATGGGCACTATGAGTTTTTGGTGATGTCTTTTGGGTTGACTAATGCCCCCGCTGCATTCATGGAGTTGATGAACCGAGTGTTCAGGACTTATTTGGACTCGTTCGTTATTGTTTTCATTGATGATATATTGATATACTCTCGCAGCCGAGAGGAGCACGAGCAGCACCTTAGAGTCGTCCTCCAGACTCTGAGGGATAGTCAGTTGTATGCCAAATTCTCCAAGTGTGAGTTTTGGTTGAGTTCGGTTGCATTTCTAGGCCATGTGGTTTCATCAGAGGGTATTCAGGTGGATCCCAAGAAGATTTCAGCAGTCAGAGATTGGCCTAGGCCCACTTCAGCTACAGAGATTCGGAGTTTCTTGGGCTTAGCAAGTTATTATCGCCGGTTTGTTGAGGGCTTTTCATCCATTGCAGCCCCGATGACCAGATTGACTCAGAAGGGTGCCCAATTCAGGTGGTCGGAGGAGTTTGAGGCGAGCTTTCAGAAGCTCAAGGAAGCCTTGACCACGGCACCGATGTTAGTTTTGCCCAAAGGTTCAGGGCCATATACCGTGTATTGTGATGCTTTATGGGTGGGACTTGGTGCAGTGTTGATGCAGCATGGCAAGGTTATAGCCTATGCTTCTCGTCAGTTGAAGGTTCATGAGAAGATCTATCCAGTTTATGATTTCGAGTTAGCAGTTATTGTTCATGCATTGAAGATTTGGAAGCACTATCTGTATGGGGTGCCATGTGAGGTGTTCACGGATCATAAGATTTTGCAGTATCTATTCAAGAAGAAAGAGTTGAACATGAGGCAGAGGAGATGGTTAGATCTGCTGAAGGATTATGACATTACCATCTTATATCATCCAGGGAAGGCCAATGTGGTTGCCGATGCCTTGATCTGGAAGTCATCCTGTATGGGTAGTCTTGCTTATTTATCAGTCGGAGAGCGACCGCTTGCTTTAGATGTTCAGGCTTTGGCCAACCGGTTCATGAGATTGGAGGTTTCTGAGACTGGCAGTGTTTTGGCCCATACTGTGGCTCGTTTTTCATTGTATGATCGTATTCGGGCCAGGCAGGATGACGATCGTCATTTGTGTGTTCTTAGACATAGGGTCCCGCACGGAGGTGCCAAGCAGGTCACAGTTGATGATGAAGGAGTTTTGAGGATGCAGGGTCGTATTTGTGTACCCGATGTTGATAGTATTTGTGAGTTGATATTGCAAGAGGCCCATAGTTCCCGGTATTCCATTCATCCGGGGGTCGCAAAGATGTACCAGGACTTGCGGCAGCACTATTGGTGGCGGAGGATGAAGAAGGATATTGTAGCTTATGTAGCTCGGTGCTTGAACTGTCAGCAGGTTAAGTACGAGCACTAGAGACCTGGTGGTTTGATGCAGTAGATTCAGCTTCCCGAGTGGAAGTGGGAGCGTATCACCATGGACTTTGTAGTTGGACTCCCACGGACTCAAAGGATGTTTGATGCAATATGGGTCGTTGTGGATAGGCTGACCAAGTCAGCACACTTCATCCCAGTATCAGTTTCGTATTCAACAGAGAAGTTGGCAAATATCTATATGAGAGAGATTGTTAGACTGCATGGTATGCCCATATCCATTATATCAGACCGAGGTACTCAGTTTACCTCCCATTTCTGGAGAGTATTTCAGCGAGAGTTGGGCACACAAATTGATTTGAGCACAACATTTCATCCTCAGACGGACGGACAATCCGAGCATACTATTCATATTTTGGAGGATATGTTGCGAGCTTGTGTCATTGACTTTGGTGGTTCATGGGGTCAGTTCTTGCCTTTAGCTGAGTTTGCCTACAACAACAGCTATCAGTCGAGCTTTCAGATGGCTCTGTATGAGGCGTTGTATGGTAGGCGGTGCCGGTCTCCAGTCGGATGGTTTGAGCTGGGAGAGGCTAGATTGTTGGGTTCTAAGTTAGTCCAGGATGCCTTGGACAAGGTGAAGATCATTTAGGATAGACTTCGTACAACGCAGTCCAGGCAGAAGAGTTATGCGGATCGCAGAGTTCGAGATTTGGCATTTATGATAGGAGATCGGGTATTTCTTCGGGTGTCGACCATGAAAGGCGTGATGAGGTTCGGGAAGAAGGGCAAGGTGAGCCTTAGGTAAATTGGTCCATTCGAGATTCTGGATAAGGTAGGAGAGGTGGCCTACAGACTTGCCTTGCCACCTAGTTTGTCAGCCGTACATCCGGTATTTCACGTACCTATGCTCTGGATATATATTGCGGATCGATCTCATGTACTTGACTTCAGCGGTGTCCAGTTGGACAAGGATTTGTCTTATGAGGAGGAGCCGGTAGCCATATTAGACTAGCAGGTGCGACGATTGAGATCGAAGAGTTATCCTTCGGTTCTTGTTCAGTGGAGAGGTCAGCCTGTTGAGGCAGCTACTTAGGAGTCCGAGTCCGATATGGGGAGCCGATATCCCCACCTTTTCCCCGATTCAGGTACCTTTCTATGTCTGTTCGAGGATGAACGTTTGTTTTAGAGGTGGATATTGTGATGACCAAAAGGTCATCCTGTGTAAATTTAGCTAACTATGTGTTCTGAGGCCCCGAAAGACTCCGTTAATCTCACCTCTATGTGCATGCGCAACCCGGGCGCGTAGCCGGGAAGCCTTTATGTGGAAATGTGTTAAACAGTTGAATTGATGATAATTAATTGAATAAAGTTGACTTTGGTCAACATTTCTAGTAAACGGACCCGGACCCATGATTTGACGGTCCCGGAGGGTCCGTAGGAAAATATGGGACCTGGGCGTATGCCCAGAATCGAATTTCGAGGTCCCAAGTCCGAGAAATGAATTTTTAAAGAAAACTGTTTTCTGAAAATAATAAAGACTTTTTGAAAATGAACTTTGATGTGAAATTTGTGTTACCGGGACCGTATTATGGTTCCGGAGCCCGGAACAGGTTCAATATATGTTATATGAGTTATCTGTAAAATTTGGTAAGAAACGGACTTGGTTTGACGTGTTTTGGATCAAAAATGGAAACTTTGATAGTTTATGAAGTTTAAGGAAATTCTATGGATTTTTGAGTTTAATTCATTATTTTTTATGTTATTTTGGTGGTTTAATTACTAGAATAAGTTCGTAGGATGAGTTTGAAGTCGTGTGTATATTTGGTTTTGAGCCCCGAGGGCTCGGGTGAGTTTCGGGTAGGTGTCGGGGTGCTATCTGGTGTAAATAGCTTGTTGCTGGTGTCTGATGTTTTGCTCTATGCGATCGCGTAGGGTTAGTTGCGATCTCATTACTTTAAGTGAGGGGGAGTTCAGTTTCCTCTATGTGACGCATAGAACTGTCCGCGATCGCATAGGGGTATAGGAGGTCCGGGTGGGGGCTGGCTAAGTACCATGTGCGATCGCATAGACTCGTTCGCGATCGCATAGGGAGGCGTTCCTTGAGTTATGCGATCGCAGGTCCCTGTTCGCGATCGTGGTGCATTAGAAGAAAACCTCTATGCGATCGAAGCCCTCTCTTCGCGATCGCATAGGCTTATTTCGTCCAATCATTTTTAAAGCCTAGAAACAGAACAGTTACGGGATTAAACCCATTTTTCTCAAACTTCTTCTTCTCCACTCTTCTTGGGCGATTCTTGGGAGACTTTTCCTCCATAGCTTCATATGTAAGTGTTCTTAACTCCGTTTTCTTTCATTTTCATCAACTATTATTAGATTCTAGGCCTAGAATCATGGATTAAAAGGTAGAAATTGGGGGTTTTGGGTAGAGTTAGGGCTTTGGAAGTTTTGGGAATTCAACCTCGTTTAGCGGTCGGATTTCAAAATAAATTGTATATTCGGGCTCGTGGGGGAATGGGTGATCGGGTTTTGGTCCGAACCTCGTGTTTTGACCAAGCAGGCCCGGGGTCGAATTTTGGTATTTTTGGAAGAATGATGGGAAATATATAATTAGGCTTTGGGATTGAGTTGTTGATGTTATTAAGTCAATTATGTCTAGATATTATCGTTTCGGAGTCGGATTTGAGAGAAAAGGCCATGATTGAGGCTTGACTTGCATTCTTGGAGTCGAGGTAAGTGTTTGGCCTAATCTTAGCTTGAGGGAATAGGTGTTGAGTCATATGTGCTACGTGTTATTATCATGTTCAATGTATAGGTGAGGTGACGGGAACCTATAACTTGTTGTCAAGCATGCCCGTGAGTCACAACATATAGTATATGTGTTTTTCGTTGATATCCATTGTGTTATGAAGTAGATTTCATTTTGAAGATTATTCAATTGTTGGAAATACTTGGTTGTGAACACTGTTGATTAGTTGTCTGGTTGAGAATTATTTGGTTATGTTTTACGTTCTTTGATATTGGTTATAGCTGTGTCCCTTGCCGGGACGGTGATATTTCTGTTGTTGTTCCCTTGCCGGGATGTTGTAAATTTATGGTCTGTATGGTGGTTCTTCCTTGCCAAATTGTGTTCTGGTTATTGTTTGGGTGAGGAAGAGTGTAAAGCACGAAGGGTGATGTCGTGCCATGACATATATTTAAAAGCATGAAGGTTAATGTCGTGTCGATATTGTGATTTTAAAAGCACGAAGGATGATGTCGTGCCATGAAATGAGAGATAATGCACGAAGGATAATGTCGTGCCATGATATTGTGAGGTAAAAGCATGAAGGGTGATGTCGTGCACTTGTTTTGATGAGAAGAGAGTAAAGCACGAAGGGTGATGTCGTGCACTTGTTTGTTCCTTGTTATTATTTTGATACTAGTCGGTGGTCATGTTATGTTACTCAATAAGTGTTTCCCCCTTTTGTACTCTAGAATGTTCTCCCCATATTTGTATTTAACTGTCTACTTCTTGCCGTCATTTCTGTTACATATTATTAAACTGCACAGGTGTTTATTAGTTGTCGTGTCCCAGCCTCGTCAGTACTTCGCCGAGGTTAGGCTCGGCACTTACTCAGTACATGGGGTCGGTTGTACTGATGCTACACCTGCACTTCTTTATGTTGTGCAGATTACGCAGCCGGACCCAGTGGACACTGACAGAGAGAGTATCCTTCAGCTCACACAGGCGACATCGAGGTAGTCCCGCAGACGTTCGTGGGCCTTGGCGTCACCTCCTACTCTTTTCTCTCATTTTCTGTCTCATTTCAGTAGTTCCAAGACAGTTGTATTTTGTTTCAAACCATTGTATTTAGCAAAGTCTTAGAATGTTCGTGAAATTGTGACACCAGTTCTGGGGTTATGTTTAAGGAAATTTTCGTAAGATTTTGTTATTTAAGTTGTTGAATTTCTTACCTTCCACATTCTCATTTCTATTTGTTCTTATATGTCGCTTTTAAAATGCTAAATAGCAAAGAAATAAATCGGAATAACCAGTAATGTTGGATTGTCTAGCGGGTTCTATGTTAGACGCCATCACGGCCTGAAGGTGGGATTTCGGGTCGTGACAAAATTGCACAGCATCACCCTTAATGCTTTTATCCTCAAACTCAAAATGAAACAATGATACTGCACGGCATCACCGTTCGTGTTTTTACTCTCACGCTCAACATAAATCAATAGTTACGGCACGGCATCACCCGTCATGCATTAACTCGCATAACAAGGTACGACATCACCCTTCATGCATTAACACTCACAATATGGCACGACATCACCCTTCGTGCATTAAAACACACAATATGGCACGGCATAATCCTTCGTGCATTAACACTCACAATATGGCACGGCATCACTTTTCGTGCTTTAATACTCTTCCTTACCACATAACAACGAACAAGTAATAACAGGGAGATAGGATCAACAAGAACAAGCCTTACTTCAACAATGATTCCACAATACCAAACTCAACTTTGGAATCAATACTCAATTGTCAGCAAAGCCAATAAACACGGTAAGAATGATCAATTTTTCGAATAACTAGTCTAAGAATGGATAACATGATCAAAGTAAGCAATAATTGCAAGGAACAAGTCTCACCTGCATTCTTTAACCCGACAACAACGCATAAGTACTCGTCACCTCATATATACGTTGTACCGAACATCTAAACATCTAGCAAATAGACAAACAAGTCATAATCCCTCAAGTCAAGGTTAACCACGACACTTACCTCGCTCCAAAAGTCCACTCAAAGCTCAACCACAGCTTTTCTTTTCAAACAAGCCTCCAAACCAATAGAATCTAACAAATTACCAATCAAACGATTCAAATTAAGACTTAGGAACTACCCATGATTGCAAAGGATTCAATTTAGTTCATTATTGAAAAATTCAACCTTCAGGCGCTTAGTCCAAACCCGAAATTCAAACCAAAACCCGATTACCCATTCTCCCCCGAGCTCGGTTATGTAATTTATTTTAGAATCTGACCTCAATTTGAGGTCTAAATCCCCATTTTACAAAAATCCCTGATTCTGCCCAACCCCCAATTTCCACCATGAAAACACAAAATTTTAGGTTGAAATCTTAGGAAATTCAATGAAAGATTGAAAGAAACTAGTTTAGAATCACTTACCAATGATTTGGGGAAGAAGAGTTATTTGAAACATCGCCTCTAGGGTTTCTAAGTTTGAAAATTTGAGATAATGAACAAAAATCCCGTTTTCTCAGCTATTTGGTCAGTTGCAGATATCGCATTTGCAACCTGGAGTTCGCAAATGTGAGCCCTGCAAATGCGAAGAAACGATCGCAATTGCGAAATCCCTTCCATTCCTGCTGTCATCGCATTTGCGATGATTTGTTCGCAAATGCGAACTTTGACCTTTCGCAAATGCGACCATTTGGCCGCAATTGCGGTCATTGTACCCCACTAACCCACTTCGCAAATGCGAAGCTTTGTGCGCAAATGCGAACTTGAGGTGCTCCAGCTACTCTTCGCAAATGCGATGAGGTTCTCGCAAATGCAAACCCATCAGAGGTTGCAAATGTGAAGCCTGACCTTGCAAATGCGAGATCAGAGGCCTACACTAGACCGAAGCACACCAACAATGTTTCTAAGTCCAAATTTCACTCTGTAGCCTATCTGAAACTCACCCGAGTCCTCGAGGCTCTAAACTAATTATGCACACAAGTCTAAAAATATCATACGAACTTACTCACGCGATCAAATCGCCAAAACACCTAGAACTACGAATTTAGTATCAAATCAAAGGAAATTTTCAAGAAAACTCATGAACTTCTATTCTCACAATAGGACGTCCAAATCACGTCAAACCAACTTCGTTTCTCACCAAATTTGATAGACAAGTCATAAATATAGTATTGGACCTATACCGGATTCCGGAACCAAAATACGGACCAGATATCCAAAAAGTCAAACATTTCAAAGTCATTAAGCCTTTAAATTTTAAATTTCAATAAAGTGCGATAACTCGGGCTAGGGACTTCCGAATTCGATTCCGGGCATACACCCAAGTCCCAAATCATGATACGAACCCACCGAGACCGTCAAAACACGATCCAGGTCTGTTTGCTTAAAATATTGACCGAAGTCAACTAAAATGGATTTTAAGGCAAAAATTTCATATTTTCTTAGTTTTTAACATAAAATCTTTCCGGAAAAAAAAAACCCGGAATGCACACGCAAATCAAGGAGGCTTCAAAGCGCAGATTTAAGTTCTAAAACGTAAGATGACCTATCGAGTCATCACATTCTCCACCTCTAAAACAACAGTTCATCCTCGAAGGGACATAAAAAAGTACCTGGGCTCGTGAAAAGGTGTGGATATCTACTCCTCATGTCCGACTCGGACTATGCGAGATTAGAGGCCTGCACTAGACTGAAGCACACCAGCAATGTTTCTAAGTCCAAATTTCACTCTGTAGCCTATCCGAAACTCACCCAAGCCATCGGGGCTCTAAACCAATTATGCACACAAGTCTAAAAACATCATACAGACTTACTCACGCGATCAAATCGCCAAAACACCTAGAACTACAAATTTAGCATCAAATCAAAGGAAATTTTCAAGAAAACTCATGAACTTCTATTCTCACAACCGGACGTCTGAATCACGTCAAACCAACTCTGTTTCTCACCAAATTTGATAGACAAGTCATAAATGTAGTATGGACCTATACCGGGTTCCGGAACCAAAATACGGATCTGATATCTAAAAAGTCAAACATTTCAAAGTCATTAAGCCTTTAAATTTCAAATTTCAAAAAAGTGCAATAACTCGGGCTAGGGACTTCCGAATTCGATTCCGGGCATATACCCAAGTCCCAAATCATGATATGAATCCACCGAGACCGTCAAAATACGAACCCGGGTCTGTTTGCTCCAAACGTTGGCCGAAGTCAACTCAAATGGATTTTAAGGTAAAAATTTCATATTTTCTCAGTTTTTAACATAAAAGCTTTTCAAAAAAATACTCGGACTGCACACGTAAATTGAGGAGGTTTCTAAGCGCAGAATTAAGCTCTAAAACGTGAGATGACCTATCGGGTCATCACATTCTCCACCTCTAAAACAACAGTTCATCCTCGAAGGGACATAAAAAAGTACATGGGCTCGTGAAAAAGTGTGGATATCTATTCCTCATGTCCGACTCGGACTCCCAAGTAGCCGTCTCGACGGGCTGACCTCTCCACTGTACTCGGACTGAAGGATGACTATTCGACCTTAACTGACGAACCTGTCGGGCTAGAATATTCATCGGCTCCTCTTCGTAAGTCAAATCCTTGTCCAACTAGACAAAGCTTAAATCTAACACATGAGACGGATCGTCGTGATACTTCCGGAGCATGGACACATGGAACACCAGATGAACTGCTGATAAACCCGGTGGCAACGCAAGCCTGTAAGCCACCTCTCAAACTCTCTCAAGAATCTCAAAAGGCCCGATATACCTAGGGCTCAACTTGCCCTTCTTTACGAACCTCATCACACCCTTCATGAGTGATACCCGGAGCAAGACTCTCTCTCTCCGACCATGAATGCAACATCACAAACTCTATGATCGGCATAACTCTTCTGCCTGTTATGATTTGTGCGAAGTCGATCCTGAATAATCTTGACCTTATCTAAGGCATTTTGTACTAAATTTGTACCCAACAACCGAGCCTCCCCTAGCTCAAACCATCCAACTGGCGATCGGCACCGCCTATTTAGATAAAAAGGAAGGAAGATGGCAGTACAATTACTTAATTTGAGTGAATCTAAAACATTTGTTTTGTATTTAAAATATGTTTGACTCAACATTCTAAAACAATAAATCATAGAGATATAGTTCAAAATTAAAAAGCTCTGTAAAATTAGGAATTTAAATTGGTTAAAGAGATCAAAGTAGAAATACTATCTATTTTATTTTATAATCGACTTCTTAATACGAAAGTCTAACTGTTTAATTTTCGCCTTAGTATGTAAGTTTGTTAATTCTTTAAATTAGAAATTGTAGCTATTAGAGAAATAAGTAAAAGTAATATGCATTATAAATTTTTTGTAACAGTTTGATATATGTTGTTCTAATTGATTTTAAAATTTTAAAATATTAAAACTTCTAACATAGTTTAAATTAACATTTAATACATTACAACAATATCGTTCCTACGAATTGTTATGTATTGTAATATTAATGTTTGTAATTGTGATGAAAATTTAGTTGTAAAATATAAATTTAGAGAAAAAGAAAGGAAGATGGCAAGACAATTACCTAATTTGAGTGAATCTAAAATATTTATTTGTATTTTATTTTAATTTTGAAATTGAACAAACGGAAGTCAATGCACGAAGTAAAAGCATTCAAAGACTCTTACTCTTCCTTTTCTTTTTAAAAATTGTAAATTAATTTTCCTTTTCAAATCTGTTATATTACACACAATTCAAATAAGGAACGTTTTGGTACACAAAATGTAGTTGAATTTGAAATCTTAAATATTAGGGAAATAATTAAATGATTATTTTTAAATATTAGGGAAATAATTAAAATGAGAATAAAATCATTTTTTTAAGGGAAAAAAGATGAACAATATTTCGCTAAAGACCTTCGTGCTTTTAATATATTATTATTATTATTATTATTATTATTATTATTATTATTATTATTATTATTATTGCTAGTCTCTATGTTCGTGTGTTGCACGGAAAATGCATAGTGATAGTAATAAACTTTCAATTGCATATACTATTGAATATGTACAGTTGTACACCATACAAAATTAGTAACTTAAAATAAATAAAAAATGCAATAAATCATATTAACCAAGTCATGAATAATGTTTGACATAGTATAAGAGAACAAACTAAAACTAAACATTCTGTAATCACAAAGTTATGTAATAAAGTCGGAAAATAAGTTAAAGAATGCACTATTATTTACTATTTTATGTGAAGTTATAAAAAAATTTGTTAAGCTTTAAGGTATATGAAATCTAATATATATCTCCAGATAAAGATATATTGATAATGGAGAAAATAAAGCTTAAAATTCATTTCGTCACTCCTGTCTTTCATCGAATTTTTTTCAGTTGGACGTTATTCTGTTTCGATTATTACTCATTTTTAGGTCTAAAACTTTAAATTTCTTACCCACACGTTAATCATATTTGTTTGTTTATACAGAAAAAAATTATATTATAAAAAATTTATGCTAGGAAATTATTCAACTCAAATTCTTATTAATCCAATTTATTAGAAAGCACTTGAGTCATCATGTGTCTATAAGCAAGTATAATTGCTCATATCAAAATTATTTAGTATGTTCAAATCAATCATCACATAGAACATTGAGATGCGATTTTGATATATCCATTTTTAAAGTAATTTTTTATTATGAGTAGTCATTAATGGAGATTTTTTTGAGTTGCAAATTATCGTATATATATTAAAAGATCGTCATACTTACCATATCAACATTATATACTAATTTGGTTTTTAAGAAATAATTCAATGTTGAAGGGTATAAAAGTCGGTCATATTTGAATTTAAAGACACGTCTTTGGAAGAAAAAAAAAAGGAACTAATGTCCTAATCATAATAATTTACCCTATTTTTTAAATCCTGCATAAATTGATATTCTACTTTGGTATAAATAATAGTAGAAAATAGAATTTTATTTAAAGACTACCTCTGATTTTGAAGCCGAATCAAGATTGGCGGTCAATTATATGTTCTACACGTTTAAGCTTACTATAATTATTTTTTCTTTATTTATTCTTTCATAGGTTTAAAATAAAGAGTTCGAAGGGCATTGAAATATTACGTTATGTTGTGGCTTAAAAAATTGTTAACTTGGTTCACGTTATTTTATGGTTTTAAAATTTTCTAGTATTAGTTTGTTTTAAACTCCTATATTTTAGGCACTAAATTTTACAATTTTATCCTATATTCTATTGTTTTTTTTGAAAACATAATTCAATTTTAAATGGTATAAAAGTCTATTAATATTTCAGGGATATCTTTGTCTTTCAACATTTAGCGTTCCAATATTCGTGTTTTTATAATAATATATAGAATATAGATAGATAGATTATTATTACAAATATATATATTATAAATAGATAGATAGATTACAAATAAACATAAAACTCAAGCTAAAAAGTCAATACGTTATACTTTAACTTACAGCGTCACGAGTGTTAACGTTATCATTTTCCTCAATTTAGCCTTGCTTGTTCTCGTGTTGACTATGTGAAAAGGAAAAACCTTAGAACTGGAAACGTTGAGATTCTCCATTAAAAAAGAAAATAGGACAGGAAAAAAAATGGTTTGATATTCTTTATACAAACCCACATCAAGCTTGGAATATAGCATAAGCCATTCATCTACCCAAATTTCAGGAGATACATGGTCCGCTGCTTTTGAAAAGAGAGGCCAATCTCCTATTTTTTTTCTCCCACAAACACCAACTTCTATAATTAACTTGCATCTCATTTTCCTTCCCCCTACTTTCCCAAAAAAGGAAAAACCGTTGATATTAAAAATAGACAAAATAGGATATCTTCCCAATTATGCCCTCCATCTACAAAAGAGACAAAAAGTAGATCCAAGCACAATATATTACTCAAAAGAAGAAGAATAACACTACTAAAGCAAGGGCAAGAGAGGAAATTCAAAGAAAACAACCCTCCCCCAAGTTCTGAGAAGAAAAAATAAAATAAAAAAGATTTAGAAAGGCGACTCGTTTTGTCTTTGACCTCTATCAAGAAAGAATGGCCAAAACAAATGCCTGTCCTCTGGCAAGCAAAAGAATCCCAACAAAGATGATTCAACCGTTCCATCTTTTCCCATTTTGTTTTTACAGTTAAGTCGAGTGTCTTTTTCATTTCAATCCCTGAAAATCTTACTAGCTATACCAAAAAAGTAAAAACTACTATTTCATCACCATCTTCTTCAATCCTTTTTTCTTGTCCTAACCATACTTTCAGCACATTGTTTTCCTGCATACGAGATAATAATCATATACTATTAATGAGCTATTCAGGGAATGGGAATGGTTAGTTTTCAAGAGGAAAATAATATCAATGGACCCAAAATACTAAATAACATGGAAAAAAAATGTTTATTTTTTACCAACACAATGTAATGTCTTGTAAGTCAGACCATAATGCTCGACAACAAAAAGCACGAAGCACAAAGTAGGTGCTTTAATCCATGAATTTCAACCCTTCCAGGTGAATCATGTTACTTCACAAATTTTAAATAGGACAAGCACTCATATTTTCACAGAAAGCAGCACCATTTTTCACTTTTGCGGATTATTTTTTGGTCTAAAACAATATCTTGCTTTCTCTTCTTTTTAATAAATACGTAAGACCCCTTTCTTTTGACCCCTGTTGAATTTGGTCGGAAATAATTCAGACACCTGTCCAAAACTCTAAAGTAACTACTCTCTTCTACTTAGCACTACTAAAGTAACTACTACTAACTGCCACATAGCAAGGATACAGGGATTGCTACTCACCATCGGAATAGTGACTTGTATGATTTATTGGCCCTTCCCTAATAATTCTGTCTAAAACATTAATGCAATCGTTTATACTACTTAACTAATTCTAATCATTGCACCCACGCTTCTATTATACACAGTAGCAACTTGCACAATAAATCCTCGGTCAAAAGAGGATGTGACCACGGGAAGTTAAATGCAAAATATAGGTAATAAAGAAGGAGAGGATAATGACGCGGATATTTGTGTCAGGGTAGACTACCATCACATTCTTCTGGGGTGCT
Organism: Nicotiana knightiana; assembly: GCA_005239525.1. NCBI lineage: Eukaryota > Viridiplantae > Streptophyta > Magnoliopsida > Solanales > Solanaceae > Nicotiana > Nicotiana knightiana. The sequence goes on along the minus strand of ML399519.1, from coordinate 62,916 downwards.
CTTCCTTGGTTTCTGTGTAAATAGATGATGTTTTTTTTGTGCACCGGACTACTCCTTTTCGAAGGGAAGCTTTAGAGAACGTTAAAGTTGTCTCCGTGCGATCTATAGGTCACGGGTTCGAGCCGTAAAAACAATCACTAGTACTTGCATTAGGGTAGACTATCTACATCACACCTCTTGGGGGTGGCTCTTCTACGGAATATCTTGTACATCGCGCTGCCCTTTTTAATGTAATGCTTGTGACAATTTAGTCATTGAGCATAGAGTCAAATTAAGGAGATAAATAGCATGTTTGGCCAAGTTTTATTTGGGCCAAAAGTGCTTTTTTGACTAAAAATTGAGGTGTTTGACCAAGCTTTTAGAAACAAAAAAAGTGTTTTTGAGAAAAAGCAAAAACAGTTTGTGAGAAGCAGAAAGAGGCGGCTTTTCTCCAAAAGCACTTTTGAGAAACATACACTTAAAATTAGTTTTCAAAAACTTGCTCAAAAGAGTTTTTCAAATGAATTAATCAAACACAAATTAATTCTCACCAAAAATACTTTTGAAAAAAAATATTTTCTCAAGATAAATAAATTTTAGAAGCTTGAGCAATCAGGCTAAAAGAGGTTTTCCTAATCTAGTCTTGTGTAGACGAATCCAAGTGATCCAACCGATAAATATTCCGAAAAGCTGTAGGAACAAATAAGATGTGGATGAAGTAGGTAAAATAATATCACATTCCATAGTGTAAAATTCAGAGGTGACACCATGAAAGGCACATAGCAGAGAAAAAGAAGGTGCTTTGTCTAACAGTCAACCACAACATGATAATTGATATTATAGCAAAAAGTAGTATATATTCCAAATACCCTTTTCTTTAATTCTTTCCGGACTACGGACACTGTCCATGAAGCCAAAGCTATACTACCACACATAATACATTCCCCCTCCCAAAATGACCATAAGGTCCCCTACAACCTTTTTTTGGGCTCCATTTTTAAAATGACTACAAACTCCATTTCTATAATGAAAGAAACTAACTGTCGGTGGACTAATCAGGGGCTTGGTCTTTTGAAAGACAAGAAAGAAAATGACATATATATGCCCCCACTGATACACACAAACAAACAACACCCTATGTATTATCTTCTCGTGATTTATTTATGATTAAGAAAACTCAACGTATTACTAAGGCAAAAGGGTCTTAGATTCATATCATAATATACCAATTATTAGTGTTATGGGTCCCAGTTGATATCATCAACATTAGTTCAGACATGCTTGGACTTGGAAAAATAATTAAAGAATCAGACCGAATGGAAGGATATGAAAGAAAAATTTACCATTTTTTTTTTTTTTTTAAATTTTGCTTGACTTGGTTATTATTTGAGAGATGTTTGGGAAGCTTGCTTAAATGCAACAGTGGGAGCTATCCGGCAACTCCTTTTCTGATGCTCTTGCACTAGTTCTCCAGCAAACCAATCAAGTTTCTCAAAATTGCTTTGCTCTGCAATTCTCTTGCCACCGAAAAGCACTGACTCTACATTTTTCTGCTTCAGCATTTCATCTGCTATCCCAACCAGCGTTTTCACATTGCTAGCACTTGGGTCAGCGTCTACATTCACCCCACAACGACCAAAGCTCGATCCGTTAGCCTGCCATCAACATATTAGTTTAGAAACTGAAAAGACCATTTAATTTTACTAAGATATCCAAGTTAAAGACAAAATGGTAATACCTGAAAGCAACAAGTCGTTCTATCTTTATATATTAGCAGAAATGAGGATGTTGAGATGGACGTGTGAGCACACTAGGCTGGATAAGATTAGGAATGAATGGGCGTGGCTCGTGTGGATGACAAGATGCGGGAAGCGCGGCTTAAGATGGTTCGGACGCGTGAGGTTTGAATCTAGAACACTTTAAGACTTACTAATGATCGGCATAGGATAGAAAGCAAATATTCCTTGACTGGAAGAAGCATCAGTTGATGACGAACTCAATAGTTTTCTGTCTGGCATTTTATAAACCATGTTGGACTTGTTTAACTTATCGCTTAATTCTTCTGAATGATCAATACACTACTCCACTAGATTAGTATACACTAGTTCATTAGGTCAATTATCTAAATCTTCTCTATATATATAGTATTCCCCTGGCACATTCATTTGGTTCAATTCCCTACCCACATCCCCTATACCTTTTTACATCAACTGAACAGAAGTATATGGTAAACCTGCTGGAATTTACCCTCTTCAATAAGTAAACTGTAAAGGGTAAAAAAATCAAGCCCCACTATTGGCAGTACAGTAATAAAGCAAGTCTCAAGGACAAGGATTTGGTAAGAGAATAAATTGGCAGGTCAAAATAGCTGGGAGAGAGGTACTTGGTAATCAATGACAGTGAGGACCATCCTTGAGATACAGAGCCTCTTCTTTAGCATACAGATTTAAGTGACACAAGAAAAGTTAAACAACATAACTACTCTCTTGTTCTCTTTATATCCGAAATCTCTGAGTCACAAAAATGGTATTTGATTAAGAATTATCAAATCCTTAACAAATTATGGAAAAACTACAGCTCTACACATATTTGCTGTACTAATTGGCAAGGAGTGCCACATTCTTGATTTAAGTAACTTTCCAGCATCAAGATATTACCAATTTCTGGTACCAAAAATTATCCAAGTGCCAGTTAGACTTTAGGAAAGTACTGCCCCCTTATTACCAGGTGGAAAAGATTTAATCTTTTATCACTATTTTTCATCATTACTAAAACTTACTTTATTCCAAGAAAATCAACCATAACCAATACTCACCTTCCCCTCCCCCCAAATAGTTGGTCTTTTCTGTAATTGATATTTAAAAGAGATCAATTACACACACAGTGTGTGTTTTTGTGTCTGAGTCTCGCCAACCAATGGATTTGTCTAGTTGTTAGCTAAAGACAACATTGTTCGTGGTGGCCTCAACTTTGACTGCACAGTTTCTCTAGTTGCACACAACAACACTATCAATTATCCTAAAATCTGTAAATGAATGTCTATGCATCAATATTCTTCAAGAAATTAAATTGCATACGACCAAATTATCAAACGGCGCAGGTTAGAAGTTAGACTCACCCTTACAAACTACCCACCCCCTCCCCCCTCTCCCATTCCAAAGACACCTTTCCCCAGCCTGTCCCCTTTCTCCAGGCCCCCATGTAATCCACAAGCTCATTTTAGAGTTAAATGCATCCCAGCTTTACACTCGCCATCGGATTACCTTTACTTGCTGTAACAGCTAACTTGTTTAATTTTAAGATTAAAAATCTCATATTTTAAGTTGTCTTACTTGTAGATATCCTTTGATAATTATAAAAATTTTAAAAATCTTTAGGCTGACTGTGTAAACTATTAAAAGAACAATAGGTACCTGAATGCGCACGTAATTACTGCTACGGTATTGGCCAAAAGCCATGGCAACTGAGTGGTCCACCATATCAGCTGAGCCATCACCAGAAATTCGAGCCATTGGTCGAGCCCAGTCTTTGGCCTTCCAATTCTTGACTTGCTCATATTCAAAGCTTTCTTCTAAAAGCTGACCTGTCCCTAGTGAAAGTACCAAAATGTCCTCCACACCTCTCACGAAGGGGAATTCTTGCTTGTTGTGAAGCACGTGGGTAATCGCCGCCGCCGTCGGGTTGCTCATGACTAATCCGCCGTCAACCGCCACGCACTTGGTTTTCCCGTCGACGGACTCCATACAAACCGGCTCGAACACTCCCGGCTCTGCTGACGTGGCCCTACACACCTCCCATAGATGGAAGTCGAAGCTGTCGGTTTCTAAAGCATCAGCTCTGGAGAACAAAAACGGCGCCGTACTTGAAAGGTCGTAACATGGGATCAAAACAGGTTTCAACGTGTCCTTTAACGTGAGGCTTCGACCGGTTTTATCTACAAAGGCCTCCTTCATCGACTTCTCCAAACCGTCCGTTGCTGAACCGGTCGAACCACCACCGCCTTCGCCGCAGATAATTCGCCTGAGAAAACCGCCGGAATTTGAACCTTTGGTAGGGTAGAATTTTTTGCTTTGTTCCGCCAGAAGCTTCCACGTGTCCTCAGCGTGAAACAAGGGGCGGTTTTGGTCCTTGGTGGAGAAGAGCATGGTAGTGAATATTCCTCCGACGCCGGAACCGGCAGCGACGTCGAAATAATCGGCGATTCTAGCATCTGAATTACCTGATTTAACCTTCAACGCCTGCTCAAGAGACGCTAAAGCTTTTCCTGATAGGATGCTTCGCATTCCACCACCATCTATGCTGAGGATACAGATTTTACCCCTCTGGTTTTTGATTGCCTGAACGCCGTGCCCCTCCCGCACAGGTGAAGATGCCAACACGACGTCGTTAACGTTCTTGTGATGTTCAACTGCCGGAGCTATTTGTTTAGGAATCCAAAGCTTCTGATCATCGTAACCAAATAAGAACTTGCTTTCAAGAATAGAGAAAATCTCGTAGCTTAACTTATCTGTATCTATGCTTGGCTCTTGCATATCTGTTAGATGATTACACGCCATTTCCGAACAACCCAAATTCAAAACAAAGACAAATTAACTTATCCTTTTCAATTTCCCATTAATTGATAGAAGAAATTCTCATATGTATGAACGGGTCGTTCTTGTTTTTGTATACATATATATATGTAGCTTCGTAATCTCCGACTCTCCACTTTAACGTGTGTCTGTAGAAGAGCGGGAGGAGCAGATAAAAAATTTAATCTGAAAAGTGAAAATGAAGGTTGACCAATAAACGTTTCTTTTTTTTTTTGTGTGTGTGTATATACTAAGGGAAAAGGCAAAGAGGAATAAAGAAAAGTGGATAGTGGAGATCCTGTATTTCAATATGGAAATATACTTATATAATTAAAAGAAGAAGAAGAAACGTCAAAAGAAGCAGCGGATATCAAAGGAGCAGCAAAAACAAATGAAGAAGAAGGGAAGGGGTGGGCAAGTAACAAAAGAAGACAAGGGAAGTGATGAAGAGGAAGCAACAACATAGCAGTTGCAGAGGATGTCTGTTAGCTTTTAAAAAACCCTCTCACTCTCCAAGTAGCTCTAACCCCACTTTTTAAACTTCCCCCATACCATTCTAGTGGCCGTATTTGCGAATACTCCAAATATCCATATTTCTTTCTCTTCCCTTGTTATGTTAATATCCCACCACCATTTTTACCTTTTATGGATAAATATACGCTCCCTATAATAAGTGACCGTCTTTTTGCACGTCCATTAAAGAAATACGAATTCTCGAAAAAAAATGATATATTCATTAAATTAACTTTAATTAATTATTATTTTGACACATTACAATATGTAAATAAAGACAAATTTTGAAAAAATAAAATTAATTCCTTCAAAATGTTCACTTATTGTGAGGGGGAGTACTTTCTCTCAAAGTGTACCCTTGCCCCACTTTCTTTAATATGCTGAGTTAGAGCTTAAATATTGTTGGATTGAGTAACTCTGTCCACTAAATGTAAGTAATATACGGCTAGGGCTTAACAACAACAATAACATACCTACTATAATCTTACATAGTGGAGTTTAAGGACGGTAATGTATACCCAACCCTACCCCTACCTTGTGGAGGTAGAGAGATTATTTTCAATAGACCCTCGGCTTAGGAAAGTATATGCACCACAATAATAAAAAGAAAAACAAGGCGGGATAACACCGAGAAACCATGTAAAAATAGCATAAATAACAAGATAGTAACATGAATGAAATGCAAAAAATGTTAGGTAGTCAAAGAAACCTAATACCAACCAAATGCGAGAGTACATACTAATACTACCAGTATGAATAATCTAGACTATCTAACTTACTACCTAATCCTCGACCTCCATACCTCCCTATCAAGGGTCAGTTGCTCCATGTCATGCCTAATCACCTCACTCCAACTCTTCTTCGTCCTACCTCTACCTCTCCTAAAGTCCTCCAATGTCAACCCTTTACACCTCCTTACCGGGGCGTCTCTGTTTCTCCTCCTCAGATGTCCAAGTCATATAAGTCTTGTTTCCCGCATCTTGTCCTCAATAGGAGCCACACTCACTTTATCCCAAATAACTTCATTCCTAATCATATCTAACCTGGTGTGTCCGCATATCCATCTCAACATCCTCATCTCTGGTACCTTTATCTTCTGGACATGGGAGCTCTTGACTAGCCAACACTCAGCCTCATACAACATAGCGGGTTTGAACACCACTCTATAAAACATACATTTAAGTTTTGGTGGTACCTTCTTGTCACAAAAAATACCGGGATCAAGTCTATGTTCCATCCATCCCATCCTAATACGATGTGTGACATCTTCGTCAATCTCCCCATCCCCTTATATAATAGACCCAAGGTACTTAAAACTTCCTCTCCTAGGGTTGACTTGTGAATCCAGCCTCACCTCATCTTCCACTCCCTGATTTGCACCACTAAACTTACACTCCAAGTATTCTGTCTTGGTCATGCTCAGCTTGAAACCTTTACACTCCAGGGCTTGTCTCCACACTTCTAAACTCGTGTTAACTCCGTCTCGCATCTCGTCAATCAAAACAATGTCATCGACAAATAACACGCACCACAACACCTCCCTTTGGATGTGGTGAGTCAGTACGTCCATCGCCAGGAAAAATAAAATAGGGCTGAGTGTTGACCCCTGATGCAACTCCATCACGACCGGGAAATGGTCTGAGACCCCTCTCATTGTCCTCACCCAGGTCTTCACTCCATTATACCTGTTTGTAATCACCCTTATATAGGCCACATGTTCCCCTCGAGCCTCCAAACATCTCCATAGAACCTCCCTTAAGACTTTATCGTAAGTGTTTTCTAAGTCGATGAACACTATATGCAAGTCCCTCTTCCTCTCCCTATATTGTTCTATCAATCTCCTTACAAGGTGAATGGCTTTCGTATTCGAACACCCACGCATAACCCAAATTGATTCTCGGAATGGCTAGAGCATAAGATGATGAAAATAAATGATCAAGTATTTTTTATTTCTATTAATATTTGAACTTGTCGACGATTGTACTTGTTTTATTTATCACTAAGATAACCCTTGAGAGTTGTTTCTAGAGGTGTTCATGGTTCGGTTTGGGTTAATTTTCCTCTAAAAGGAAGCCAAACTAATTATGTCAGTTTTTTAATATTAGAACAAAACTAAACTAATTAACTCGATTTTTTTATAGGTTCGATTTATGTCGGGTTTTATCGATTTTTTGGTTATTTTAATTTTTTGTCGGTGTTTATCTTAACTGCAAGTCATTTGCCAAGCACATATTCTACGACTATATCCTAACACAATAGTCTCAAACCACATATTCTTAAAGAAAATTTATCATTATCAAGATAATTGATAATATATAATTAAATTAGACAGTGATGAGTAATTTAAGGACTCAAATAAAAATAAATTACTTTTAACATGAAATAAATTCTTGGACTTAGCAAAATAAAACTAGCACCAAACTAGAATATAAAAGCAACTTGATTATTATAATGGCAAACAGGATTTTAAGGAGGTATTTTCATGGAGAGCCCTGGGGCGAGACGCACCAAAAATGCCTCGGAGCGATGGTGTGGAGCGAAAATCTCAAGAGGCGTACGCCCAACAATTTGGGGCGTACACTCAGGTTTTCTGGGCCCATTTCTTTACTGAGGCGTAAGCCTCAAAGATTTTTTAAAATTAAAATAAAATTTGTTGAATAAGTCCTTCATATACTACCCAAATTCTCAAAATTCAGCTTGGTAATTACTCAAAAGTTTTAAAAAAGAACTAAAATGTATTAAATTTAAAAGTTAAGACCTTTTTTATTGATTGAAGCCCCAATTCATGGTCTTTCCTAATTCTTTATCTTGTCCTCTAGTCTACTAATATCTCCCAAAAGCAACGAATATTCAATTTTTTTTACAAACACAAAAAAAACTTCATTCTCCTTCATAGCAGCAAGTTCAAAGTTCAAATTGCAGGTTAGTCACCCTTTTTGTTCCTTCATGTAGAAAACTTTATTCATTTCGAATCAAGTTACTTGAGCTTCTAAGTAACATATAATAGATTGTTTTGACTAATTTTTTGTGGGGATGAAGCGCGTGCACACACACACACGCTCTCTCTCTCTCTCTCTCTCTCTCTCTCTCTCTCTCTCTCTCTCTCTCTCTCTCTCTCTCACACACACACACACACACACACACACACATATATATATATATATAACATATTTATAAAAAAAATTTATTTTTTATGCAATTTTACCTGTTTATAAATATTTACTGTAATTATATTATTTTATAAAATATTAAAAATTAAATACCCATGGGGCTTATGCCCCGTGCCTCAGAGCTTACACCACGCTGAGGCATATGTAAAGTGCCTCGCCTTACGCCCACGCCTTTTAAAACACTGATGGCAAAGAATTAGATTATCAACTTATGCATGGATAAAATCAGGGATAATGTTACACCTGATTTTTCGGTAAAGAAACAAGTGGGAAGCATGATCTGAAGCAACCTCGAGTAAAGCCGAAGGGTCCCTCATTTCTGAGCCCAGAGAGGACGAATCATGCATCCAGTATCGGACACGGCTGAGCATCGGGACCAGGCAGAGTGAAGTTTCAGGGCTAAGGAAAAAGAGAAATGGTTAAGCACGATGAGCAGAGGACCATAATATCCACCCTCAACCGGATATTACGGCTCAAATCTCATCTGATAGCAACTGCAGATCGACATTTACCAAAAAGAGAAGATTTACCTTATTTAGACTTCTACTAGGATAGAAACACTCTCGTACTATATAAAGGGGAGAACTTTTTAATTTTAAACTACTGTTGGCACGCATATCAAAGTAATAAAATTAAATTTTGTCTTCTAGTTGTTGTTCAAAGTGTTATTTATTTCCTCTTCTCTTTAGTTACAACCGAACCCGTATCGAGGGCTCGATCGAAACCAGTTTCAGTGTTCAACTTAAAGTCAGGCTTAACTGTTCCATCGCGTTTGGTTTGATCGTTTTATCTCTCTTTAATTTAATTATTTACTATTCTTAGATCATTCATATTAAATTAACTCACGTTTTCTTTAAACTGCATACATACTTAATTGTGACTCATTTTTAAGGGTAAATAGTTTGGCGCTTGTTGTGGCCAGGAATAATAGTGATGATTTAATGTAAATCTTCATAAAACTCCCTATTTTACACTTATTCTTTTAAATTTGATATCAAGTTAACCTAAGAATGTCAATTCTCAGTCTGCTCACTTGAACGTTGACGTCGAGTCAGGCCACCACGTTGAAAACAATAACATGGCACCTAGCAACGACGTGCCCCTATTTATCCAAATGGTGTCCCAGTCGCTGACTGGATCGACGCTAACTCACTGCCATCAACATTAACCTGACAACTAACCCCGAAAACAACATTCGTGGGGCACCTCGGCCATTGGCTCAAAAAGAACCAAAGGGGAAGGTGATGAGGTTAGCTTGCGGTTTATTTTCAAAATGTTGCAAGCTCAGCAAGTGGAAATAGCATAGTTATAGACCCAAAGTTACGTCTTGACAGGATTGAGCTCGAGTGGTCAGAGAAAACAGTCGAAAGGATGAACAAATTTCTATGAAGCCAAATGAATTTGGGCCCGTGGAAACTTTCGAGGTGATAAATACGCTCGAAGCACTGACAAAGCGAGTGGAGTCTGGTAAGAAAAATATAGAAGCCAACGACAAAAGGAGGAGAGAGATCGAAGAAGCAACACTCAGAGATGCACAAATTGCTTATGAGGAGGAGAGAACTCGAAGCATGGATTAGAATCAGCCCTTGGGTGCAAACCAGTTCGGAAACATAGCTCCCAGCCAAGGGAGACCACTTGGTGATTATGCTAGACTGATCTACAACCAAGGTTTATCAAGTGTGAGACCACCTCCAGTAGCAACCAATAATTTCGAGCTGAAGCAAGGGTTGCTTCAAACCCTCCAATAAACTATGTCTTCAGAGGAAAGATGAACGAAGATCCAAACAATCATCTAATGGACTTCGAGGAGATCATGAACGCCTTTTAATACAATGGTGTGTCACAAGATGCAGTGTGCTTAAGGGCATTCCCCTTCACTCTGAAAGATGATGCAAAGCACTGGCTTCAAAGCTTTCCCCAAGGATCAATTAGAACATGGGAGGAGATGACCTCAAAATTTCTTGCTAAATATTTCTCCTCAGCTAAGACGGGCAAGTTTAGAAGAGAAGTCCATAACTTCTGCCAGAATGAGACTGAGACTGTGTTTGAAGTAAAAGAGGAACGAGTGTGGAGATACTTGGATAAGTTGCAGGTGACATTACACCAATTCAAGGAATGGACTCTACAGCACGTACCTCGGGATCAAAATAATGAGGCTGATGCGTTGTCCAATTTAGGGTCGTTAGTCGAGTCCGACGAATTTAACTTCGGAGCAGTAGTACAATTGATGAACTCGGTGGTAGAAGAAGGTCATGCGACGAACTTGACAAGCTTGACTTGGGACTGGAGGAACAAATACATAAAATACCTTGAGAAAGGGAAATTGCCATCGGATCCCAAGGAATCAAGGCCCTACGTACTAAAGTTTCCAGGTTCAGCTTGGGCGAGGGAAAATTATACAGAAGATCCTTTTTCGGGCCACTAGCTAGGTGCTTGGGTCGGGGGGAGACCATCTACGCCATGCGGGCAGTACACGAGGGTACTTGTAGAAACCATTCAAGACCGGAATCTTTGGTTCGAAATTTGATCAGAGCTAGTTATTACTGGAACGGGATAGAGAGGGATATGAAATACTTCATTCGAAAATGTATGGAATGCCAAAGGCACGCTCCGATGATTTATCAACCAGGGGATGCTTCACCCAGTATTATTGTCGTGGTCCTTTATGAAATGGGGGATGGACATCGTCGGCCCCTTGCCATGGGCACCAGTAAAGTCCAATACATACTACTCATGACCGATTATTTATCCAAGTGGGTTGAAGCACAGGTGTTCGAGAAGGTTCGGGAAAAAGAGGTCATCAACTTCATCTGGGATCATATAATATGCCAATTCGGGATACCGACCGACAACGGGAAGCAGTTCATTAGAGACAAGGTAAGTAAGTTTCTCGAGGACCACAAAACTAAAAAGATCTTGTCAATACCTTACCACCCTAGTGGAAACGGTCAAGAAGAGTGAACAAACAAAACTATACTCAAATACTTGAAGAAGAGATTGACTTATTTGAAGGGAAATTGGAAAGAAATTTTGCTCGAGGTTTTGTAGGCATATCGAGCCTAGTTGTGCTCGGAACTCATCATTCAACCGAGACCACTTGCCGGCTTTATCTCTCATCACCCTGAGCTGGTGGCAAGATGGATCTTCTGGCCGATGCCAACTCCTCTTTAGTAGCCTCTTTTGTCAAGGCCAGAAGATCCATCTTGCTCCTCAACGCCTCGGTCGAAGATTTGAGCTCGTTCATCTCGGCCCGGAGCTGGTCGATCATGTCTATCTTCTCTTGGACCTGCGAGGTTGCGGGATTATTTGCTGCGCATAACCTTTCGTTATTGATCTCAAATATCTTTACCTTCTCGACCTGAATGACATGCTCCCATCTCATTGACGAGGCCTCATTTTGAGCTTTTTCCAGCTCGGTCTGGAGGATGGGGAGGTCTTTGAGGGCCTCGTCTCTTTGATCGCTAAGAGATTTGTACATATACTTATGACGAACTTGTTCCTTGAGCTCGAACTCGAGATGGCTTACCTCCATCCGAGACCGATGGAAGCTCTCGTGATGAATCACTAAGGTATGAGAAACAAAAATGATGAGATCATAAGAATATGCTAAGGTTAAATAAACCCTTCAAGGGATACAAAGAAAGAAAAGCATACACTGTTCAGCGTCTATTGTGCCTCATTGAAAAGGCTCGGTGCATCCAACTCGTTCATCTTCGCTTGATCATGTTTGGTCACCAAGCAGCAAAGGTAGCTGTCAATGCCAACCGGTCCGGATAGCAACAAGGTATCTGCTGGGATCGAAAACATGGGGAACTACTTCACCAGCTTTAGGCTCGAGCTTGGCCCACCTGACTCCGGTAGCACATCTTTTTTTGGGATCTCTAGGTAACCAAAGTCGGAGTAGTCCTCTAACACACCGATGTTGATGCCTTCGAAGAAAATGTTGAGGGCGACTCAGGGATGTCAATAACACCGACGGCTTCTCTCGGAGCGGGAGTGGCTTCTCAAGAAGCCGCAATCACTGGCTCTCTTTCGAGCTCCCGAGCCAAAGGGGTTCGACCTCCTCATTACTACCTTCTGATGTTGCCAGCTCCTCTGGATCTGGCCGGACCATGGGTGACGAACTCCAAGATGTTATCTTCAGGATAGTCCCTAATTCGTTAAATGGATTTGGGGTCCGGTACCCTAGCCCGGGTACTCTTATTGTTGCTCTTTCAGACCCTAACCGTGACCCTCTTTTTCTTGGTGTCCGAGAAATCAGAAGGCCCTCTCTTTTTTCTCTTTTTCTTCTCCTTCTTCATAGTGGCCTCGGTGGCTGGCTATCCCAAAGTGGAGGGTTTAGTAGGTGACGATGAAGCCTCGTCCTCGTCCACTGCCTGAAGCTCGATGGTCATGGGCAAACCTGTGGAAGGAAGAAAAGGACTTAGTAAAGATATCAGTTGAATAAAAAAGGGAAACTAAATCGGGGATAACACTCACCATGGGAACAAGCCTCCCACTTACTCTTTGAGAGTTTGCGCCATTTGCACTCAAAGTACAATAACTGTTCGCAGATCCCGTTGGCCCACTCTTTGAAGTGGGGAACTGCATTGGGGACTTGGGGAACCGCTGCACAACGACGGAACCAGGCAATGAGAAAGAAGAACAAAACCCATAAAGTATTCTAATTACTCAAGTGTAGAGGAACTTACGCTTTTCAGGGAATGACAAGAACTCGTTGAGAATGAGATCCTCGGTCTTCACCCAGAGGAATCACCCATGACAACCTCGACCCCTCTCCTCATCAATGCTTGAGAATGGAGCTTTCTTTGCCCGGCACGGCAGACGAGTGATTGTCAATGGTAAATCGAGGTTCCTCCATGTTATTGATGAAGTGACGGAGGAGGATCACAATCCTCCAAAAGGACGGGTGAATCTGCCCGAGGCAGACCTCGTACCTTTTGCAAAAGTCGAGGACTATTGTATCCATCAAGCAGGGCGTGAAGGGGTATGTATAAATTTTTAGATACCCCTCCACATGTGTGAGGATGTCCTCATCAGGGCCAGGGATGACCACTTCTTTTCTCTCTCACTTGCAGTACTCCCGAACTGTCGGGAGCATGTCCTCGGTGATGGAGAATATGTACCTCCACACCTCATCGCCTCGATCCCCTTGCTTGGAGGCTTTCTCGACCTTAAAGTCATTTTCTATAGAGTAGCATACGGGGATGAAATTCTTTAGAAGAGTTTTTAGGGACACTTCAGGTATGACCACCTCGACATTAGTGGCGGGGTTAAAAGTTGAAGGGGCAGTCTGTTGGGGCACATATTTTGAAGTTTGCGCCATCGAATTCTAGGAATATGAATGTATGAAGGCGGGTATGAAGGTCTGAAGATGATACTGAAGGTTTGAAGGTCAAACTTGAATATTCAAGGATGGTGTTTGAAGATTTGAAGATGGGAAGATGAAGATATGAGGATATGAAGCGCAGTGTATGCAGATTTGAAGGGGTTAAGAGCAAGTACAAAAGTTCGGGGGTAAATTAAAAAGTTTTGGAATCAGAAAGTAACAAAGTGAAAAAAGAACTGAAGCTTTTATAGGGAGGAGGTAATTAATGCGTGACGTTTCACATTCGAGAACGGTCAACCGGTGGTTGACACGTATCCTAAGTCAGAACAACGCGATTGATAGGACGTTTCACTGACCCAACGACACGATTGCAGCGTATGGAGAGAGGAGCCGGGGTCAATTAATCACTTCTCATTGCTTCGATAAATCTGCCCTCCGAAAAGTGAGCGGACTATCTGTGTACGGATAAAATCAGGGATAGTGTTACCCCCGATTTCCCGGTAAAGAAACAAAAGGGAATCATGATCTGGCGCACTTTGAGTAAAGCGGAAGGGTTCTTCGTTTCTGAGCCAGGAGAGGACGGACCGTGCATCCAGGATGGCTGAGCATCTGGTCCGCGCAGAGTGAAGTTCCGGGACTAAGGGAAAAGAGAAACAGTTAAGCACAATGAGCAGGGAGCAATATCTACCCTCAATCGGATATTACGGCGCAAATCTCGTTCGATATCAACTGTAGATCGACATTTACCTAAAAGAGAAGATTTTAACCTTATTTGACTTGTACTAGGATTAAAACTCCCCTACTATATAAAGGAGAGAACTTTTTCATTTAAACTATTGTTGGAACGCATATCTAAGCAACAAAGTTCATTTTTGTCTTCTAGCTGTTGTTCAAAGTGTTCTTCATTTCCTCTTCTCTTTAATTACAATCGAGCCCGTAGCAAGGGCTCTATCGAAATCAGTTTCAGTGTTCAACCTAAAGCCAGTCTTAATTGTTCCATCGCGTTTGGTTTGATCGGTTTATCTCTCTTTAATTTAATTATTTGTTGTTTTTAGATCATTCGTGTTAAATTAAATCACGTGTCTTTTAAACCGCGTACAAATTTAATTGTTACTCATTTATAAGGGTAAATACAACTAAGAATGCAAACGATTAAATATCTACCGTAAAAGTTTATATAAAATAATAATAATAATAATAATAATAATAATAATAATAATAATAATAATAATAAAGTTTTATATAAATATTTCTATAGTCGATTTGATTCGATTTTCTTCAGTTTATTTTTTGTTTAAAATCAAAACTAAACCAAATTTGGTTGGTTTTTAAAATTCAGAATCAAAACCAAATCAAATTAAAATGTTAATATTGATTTTTTGTGTCAGTTTGATTTGGTTTTTGAGTTTTGGTTCGAATATTCGGTTTTTAATTAACACACCTAGTTGTCTCCAAAGAGTTGTTAAGTCGGTAATAATCAACACTTGTATTTGCGTTCCTTAACAAACTGACTAATGATTTAATCGACGTGCATTTAGTTTTTGTTCGAAATAACACTACTATAAAAAATGACACAAGATTTATTAATTAGAGAATAATTGGAAAAAGGATTGAATAGGAGCGCAGCGCCACAATGGGTGTTAGAGCAAAGCTAAACCAGGAAATTTTTTGGGAGGGGATTGGAGCTAATTAATATGGGGAAAAAGGGATTCTCAGTTCCATTAACCAAATTAAGTACGTGCCAAAGTTGTTCGCCGTATAATAATTTTGTAACATGTACAGGTGGAAACCAAACTATACTTTAGAAACGTGTGAACAAAATTTGACGACAGGAAAAGAAAATTGGTCAACATTAAAGGAATGAATCCTTAAGCATTTAATTCTGTATTAAAGAACTAGATTCAGGTAATAATAACATATCTATAAAAGCTGTAAATTGTAATAACTCATGTTAGGAGGGTCACAACCTACTCAAAATAATACTCCGCTACGCAATTTTGAAAACTCTTACTTCGCTAGCGTTTGACCATAAATTCTTAAATTTATTTTAAAAAATCCGTTTTGAATGAAGTTTGACTTGAAGGTGAAAATGTATTTGGACATACGTTTTCAAAACATATTTCCCAAATATATTTTGGAAAAATATGTGTATTATTAGGACCCGTTTGACTATAAATTTTGCCAAATAAACTTAGGTTTTATTTGGCAAACACATATTTGACCATAAATTTTGCCTATATTTTGAAAAAATCCCAAATCCCAAAACCAGCTCAACAGCTGATTCTGGGCCAAATCCCTCATAATACACATGTTTTTCTAAAATAAATTTGGGAAATGTGTTTTGAAAACGTATGTCCAAACACATTTTTATCTTCAAACCAAACTTCACCCAAAACAGATTTTTCAAAATAAATTTAGAAATCTATGGTCAAACGCTAGCTTAGAGATTTGGCCAAAACCAACTATTGGGATTTGAAATTTTGCCAAAATATAAGCAAAATCTATGACCAAACAAGTATTTGCCAAATAAAATCCAAATTTATTTTAACAAAATATATGGTCAAACGGGTGCTTCATTTGTTCACGTCTTTTTAATGAACATTATGCTAAATTGTTCCGTTGACATTTTTGTTAAAGAAATGCTCATGAAAGCATTTAAGTTGACTTCTAATTTATTTTACAAACACCCTTCTCTTCTGCCGCTCCAGTTTTACCTTTAGGTAAATACAGTTCAAATAAAGAGCTTTTTATACGCACTTGTAATTTGGAAGAAGAAAATGATTTTATAAGAATTTTAAGTAATTTATTTACAGATCTTCTATATACTCTTTAACTGATTTTCTGTGAAAAATCTTATAATCTTTTTTTGGATGAAAAAAGGTCATAAGCTACTTACGGAATTCGGCCACATCCAACATAGCTTCGCCCAGGGGAGGCCGATTAAGCTTTTCACAATCACCAACGGATGTGGTGCAATCGATGAGACTGTTTTTTTTTTAATTAGAGATTTCGAGTTTGAGATCTGAATATAGAAAATTTCTTGGTATGGTGCGTTTCCTCCCGAATAGGACCTTACTCGGTACAAATCCGATTGTTTTCGTAATCCAATGCAGGTACCAAACACTGAACGGGAAACCAAAAAAAAAGAGCTTCCCTCAAGAATGAACGGTTCAGATCAACTATTGAAGGTCTATATCTCCGTGATGAACGGTGTAAATTGGTAACAGGATTTTAATCCGAATTCCTGTTATGTTGTTCGACGTCATACCGCGTGGGGTCTGCCACTGACGCAATCGTCGGAAAAGTATGGAGAAGCAGTAATTATTCTGCTCATTTGCCACTTGCCCCCTCTCTCTCTATTTCCCTATTTTTCCATTCATATATTTGGCCTAAAACAAAGATCCGGGGTCATTTGCTTGGTCGCATAACGGAAAAATTAAATATATGAAACTCCATATAACTGAGACAAACTTTGTTTAATCATATAAAATGAGACATTATTAATTTCTTTTTAGTCTAAACTCTGTATTATTAATAGCCTAAATTATCTGGGAATCTAATACGTTGTAACTAAAATTACTTAAAAATATTTTTGAATAGTAACAAAATATTTTTTTTTACCTTTTACGAAAGAATTCTAAATTTTAGTTTCTTCCTAAAACAGAAGCAAAAAATAATAATTTGTCATGATAAAAATATCTAATCACTAATTTTTATGTACCAAACTATAGTTATTAATTTCTATTTTCGAAAGAGAAATAAGCAGTTAAAACATTGTTCTTTCTCCTTCTTCTTTCTAACTCTTTCATTTCACACATTTTATAAGAATAATGTTTATTAAATAAAATTAATTAGATGACACATTTAGCTTATCAAGAATCAATTTGACTATTTTTTGAAACTAAATTAAATTAGTTCAATTCAGTATTTTAAAATTAAGATTTAGGTATTCAAAACTTATACAAAAGTACTATAAGTTGTAATTTTTCTCAAGTCAATATGACTAAAAAAAATTTACTTTAAAATATTAATCAAAATTCATACAGTTTAACTTTCGATAAGCGAAATGTGTCATCTAAACTGAAACAGATAAAGTACTTATTATTTTCGGAATTTTATATTTAAAAGTACCTTTTAAAAGATTAACCAAATATAAATTATTTTTCTTAGACTAACAAAAGCCAAACATGTTCTAAATCATATTTTAAGAAAAATAAAACTAAATTAATTAATATATATATATAGAGAGAGAGAGTAAAGTACTTAACTATAACGATAAAAAGTGGTTGATGTAGGCAATTGAGGGTTAAAAATCTTTCACCTGAAATTTTCCATTAATTATTAGTATAACAGCATAGAAAAGTGGGGTCACAAAGGTGAAATAGTCGTGGCAGGACGGCCCAAAACGTGGGTCAGAGCTAGAAAGTGGGTTAGTGGGCCAAGTGCGCGTGTGCGTGGACTTGCTTCAACGTTTTCTTGACTTTGTACGTTGCCGTCCGTGATTAGGTCAAATCCCTTAATTTCGATAAAAATTGTTGAAGGCATAAAATATTATTCAAAAATCATAATTTATAGTAGGAAATTTCACCTTCTATTCTATACTAAAGGTATACACTTATTTATTTGAAATTATTTTTTTATAGCTATTTTTTATATTTTATAGTAAAATAACTGTTTATGATATATATCACCATTGATGCATGAAATAGCTATTTATGTTTTTCCTCTCTTTCTTTCGACTAACACACGATTCTCTTTCTGAATTTTTCTTCTTTCTCTCTCTCTTACTTCGCTCTCTCTTCAGGCAAAATAGGTTGAATCATAGTTACACGAAAGAGAAACAAATCATGAAAGAAATCCTAAAAATCTCAAAATCAAAAACATGAAAGTGAACCTATAATCAAACAAAGGAAGTGAAGATACCTTAATCGACAGAGAGATTGAAGAGAAAGAGGGATTCTTAGCGCGATAAGTAAGAGAGAAATGATGATGAAACTGTCGATTTGGAAGCATTGTAAATTGTAATGGAAGAGGTAGTGAAACGATACAAGGAGTCTTGGCCGGAAAAGATCATCTCCGACTAACTTTCTTCTATTCTTTGCTATCTAATCACATACAGTGATACAAATACATTGTATTCTTTACAAATTCACTCAAATATATTGTATTTTTGTATAAATATTTTATTTTGCCCGTGTTTATATGTTTCAAAGGTCTGTATTTTTTTAATATAGGTAAATACACATGTATGTCTGTATTTTTTTAATATAGGCGAATTCACCTGTATTCATGCATACTGTACATACATTATGCATGAATACAAGATATAAATATTGAAATACACTGAATACAAACATTAAATAGAATAGAATATAAACAGTGAATATGTTTAATTTTAGGCGCCGAATATAAACATTAAATTTCATGCATGTACAGCTGGGCTGCCCTGATTTCAGTCGCTTTTTGTTGCTATATTCATGAATACAGCAGCGCGAATACATCGAATACACTAGCTGTTGATACCCAATTTTGTCCTCTTATTTTTTAAAGTATTCCATATACTTTTGCATTATTACCCAATTTATAGGGGTCAAATAAGTATTTTTATAATTTTTCATTATTTTTTAAGCTTTAAAATTAATTTTCTTGCATTTAATTATTTAAATATGTATAATTACCCCTTTAAATTATTTTGTGAGGACTTAATTATCTAAATTTATTATTTGCATTCACATATATATTTCATAATATTTTACTTTATTTTATATAATCATATTTGCATTTAAAGCTATTTTATATAATTTTACAGTAATAACCTATATGTTATGCATAATTATATTTTATTCTTTTAACTGTGCCCAAATAGCATATTTATATTTTTATAATATTAAACTATTATTTTAAAGCATCCGCCCTGAACGACCCCTTAATTCCAACCCGGTCGGGACCCGTTTCCTCAACCCACCCACCTTACTTTTAATCTTGCCCGTTGATCTCAATTGTTCAACGACCCAAAATAAAACCCTCACTCTCCTTATATCCCTACCCCAACCCTAGAGACCATTCTCTTTGTCCAGCCGCCCTCACACGCTCTCATCTTCTACGAACCCTAGGTGTCTTACCCCAAACATCTCTCCGAATCGTTATACTATGGAGTCCTACGATCTATTTACCTTATTTACACTACCCTGCTACTACTCACACGCTCTTGATGTTACATAGTACTCACCCTAAGTTTGTCAAGTATTACCATTCCAGATCGGACCTGTTCAACTTTGATCTTCAAGATTTGGACAATATCTCATCCATATACACGAAAAAGGGGTTGATTCCCCATATCCACAGGTCGATTTGTCAGTCGTTGAACCCTAAATAGGGTTTAAGAATCTCCTTCTCCTTTGACGATTTTGATTGCATGCGATATATTCTTTCCTTCTTTGTGTTTGATTGATAATTTTCCATGTTTGTCTCTTAATTTGAACACTCTATAAACTCCTCCCCTAATTCCCTTGAAATAAGGCTTAGTACTGAAATTAACCACTATTACTATCTTATTCTCTAATTCTATATTGTTCTAAACTTTGTCTCTTGGCCGGCTGAAAGCCAAGGCCACCGAAATTCGACTAGTTGACCTTTCTTAGTGCGAGCGCTGCCCGAGGTTCATCTGAAACCCTTGGGAACTCTGACGTACTAAGATTATTTTGGGTTCCGCTGCTCTCTATTGACGTTTGAAGCACCACTGAGACTATTCTACCTATTTATTTGTTTGTCAACTAATAGCTTGTAAGTTCTTTGACCTTAATAGTTTATGCTCTTTCATTTGTGTTCATATTCAGTATATTCACTCTATTGATACCTTTTTGAATCAATAGGTTTCTATTCCATCTATGTTTACAACCTTATTAGCTCTAAAGCTGTTTTGTGACTCTGAACTATTTTTTTATAATTTGAACTGGCCTACAATTTCCAACTCTGATATTTATCTATTGCATGTGTTCAGTATGAATGAGTTTTGACTCTCTTAAGCATGTTTACCCTAATGTGTGCGTTTGAATGCTTATTACCCTCTACACCCCCTGAGTTTATCCCCTACTTTGTTCTGCATCCTTATGATAGACCAACTCATGTGTTTTAAAGTATTTGATACTCTACTGCGACTAATTCTTAACTGTGATGTCAGCCAATTGTGAGTTTTATTGTGTGTCATGCTTAGTTCAATCATGTGTTGTTTAAATATACTTATTGTCTATAAGGTGAAAGGAAATATCTAGCCGATATGTGACAATCTAATTCTTAATGTTGCTTTGCCTATTGAGAATTCTCGCTCTACTAAACCTGTTTTGCCTACTATGTTATGCTGATGTTTGTTGTCAATCCTGAGTTTTATTTCCTACCCTGTCCTGGATGTTATGTCAACCAAACTCATGCTTAGGAAGTAATTTAGTCCATGCTTAACTTGTTATTCTTCTGGTTTTGTTGTTCATGAGGACCTGTTATTATGCATTTGTGATTCTATCGTGCATTTGATGACTTGCTCAATCATGAATTCCTTAGTACCGGTTAAGGCCTTAGGAATAAAAGCTGACCTTCTTTCACCACATATGGCCAAATAGTATTAGAATTGATACTTGCTTCTCCTACTGTTGAAGTTTGATATTGTCTCTTATACTGTGATTAATGATCAACATGATAACTTTGTCTTGTTAAGTAATACCTTGAACCTATATTGTTAGTCTTTATGTTAAACTTACTATATTGAGGTTGTTCTTTATTTCTCCCTTAGCTTTCATGATCAGATCCCTTGTTTGAAAGCTGTTTTTGACCATGTTAGTGTTTGAACTTCATTTGAAAGAGTCTGTTATCTCAGGATGATCCATCATGTCCCTTAAAATGCAAGTATGAACTCGTCTTATGTCATATGATTTGTCTATATGTCTTAGAGATAATTAGTACTACAGTCCTAAGAGCTAAGTGTGTGAACTTCCTGCTCTGTTTAATTAATTCAACGCACAGTTTGTTGCTTATGTGTTGAATTTGACATCTAATGAGGATGTAAGTCATTCGTTTGGGCTTGGTATTTGGTTATATATGTTGTTGGACTTGGCTTTTGGATTCAGACTTACTATATTGGTCTTATGATCTGGGGATTTAGGTTTACTGGTCGTATGAAAGGGAGTTGTCGAAGACCCAAAAAATCACTGAGTTATTTTGTATTGGGCCTATCAGTGGGCCTATAGTTGTCTCCTTCTGTATATGTTCATATTTGGTTTGCATTATTCCATTTGGGATGTAATAACTTGTAATAATGAATAATGGGGAGATTAATGAAAAGGGGGGAGGGGCGTTGTGGTATTCTAATGTTTGCATAAAAGGGTTAAAAACATGCCTATAAGGTCTACGTTTTCTATTTGCTATCTCGTTCAACATGACTTATATGTTATTTCATTTAGTATGTTGCATACTAATATAAATCATGCCTATAGGGATTACACACTCCTCACTTGTATACTGTTCAAGCATGTTAATCCAAAGTGTTTGCCCCACTTGTTTCTGTGTTACTATTGTGCACTTAGACAACATGCTTATAGGATGTGATGACATATGCTTTGTCAATCTAGATACCATGACTATAGGACCCCAACTAATCAATTAATCAATTGCTCCTGTTACGCTGCTCCTTTAGATATCATGCTCATAGGATCTTAATCAACTAATCAACTGCTTTATTTCTTTATCGCATCACCACACTTAGATGACATGACTATGAGGATAAAAATATATAAAATCAATTTCACTATTAGAAACCATGTCTATAGGACATTGTCATTTGCCTAAGAAGCATGCCTATAAAATCAGTGCTGATAATACTGAGTTTACAAATAGTTTACTTCCTCCTCACCTAAGTCATTGAGAGCAATAACGTTGCACATACGATGCTGGAATTCAGAATCACCTAGAAACCATGCCTATAGGACTCTAAGTTTTAATTCTAAAACCATCTACTGCTTATTCTACCGCGTGCATTTGTTGTCTATGTAGGAAGGCTAACTTGGGCCTTAATTGTCTTTACGTGAAGTCCTATCTGTTTTGAATGTCGCCTAGCTTTCTCATTTTGAGTAACCTAAGTTGAGTTTAGAACCACCTCATAGTAGGTCCAAAGCCTCATGGACCATAGGTATGATACGGGTAGAGCACACATAGGATACCGTTTAGAATTGGACTAGACGACTTAAGTAACAACTTCAACATAGTAATCGGGTAGTAGGAGATGATAATCTATGCCCGCTGAATGATATGAGCAACTCCTACCTTAAGGGAGTTGTGAAGAGCTATTTATTTTGTACGGGGTGATACTTTAGGCTAAAAAATATAGGATCCTCCTTTTTTTTTACTTTATATACTTATTATTCACACTTAGTTATTTAACGTAGGCTAATGCCGTTGTAACCTTTGTAGTCTTTAAGATTTGTACATCATCTATTCATATGTGTTATAATAAAGTCTTCGACCTTTGTACCTTTCCTCGCTTGTTTGATCACCTAGCCTAATCATCTAATCCACATAGTTTAAGTTTCGGCCGGGAACCACAATTATTGACCTCGAAGAGTGCCTAACACCTTCTCTTTGAGGTAATTTGAGCCCTTACCCGATCTTTGATGACATAGACTAATAAAATAGAGTTATTTATAAATAGGTGCCTTAACGCACCTTAAAAATTGTTAGGTGGTGACTCTTCTCTTTTAATACCTCTTTTGAAAGAGTTGTCACACGTCGAAGCCCGCCTTTCGAGATAAAACGGGCCGCGAAACTACCGTAACAACTGAATAGTAGCTATAAGAATTAATTATGTATATGGTAGCTATAGGAATTTAATAGCAACTATAAAATAGTGGTTTCTGAAAATTCCTCTTTATAGTAGAGGGAAAGCTGCCTGTAACTGTTTGGTTAGGCTAATACTAATCAACTAATTGATAGTTATGATCTGGGCCGACTCAAGACCCAAGCCACTAAGACAATGGCCTTAGGCCCCCAAATTAGTGGGGAAATTTACCTAGCTCCATATTATAATAGAAACCCATTTACCTATTTTCTCTATATTTTATAATTTTTAATAGGGGTGTCAATGGATATTTAAAAACTGACGAAACCGACCGAACCGTACTGTATCAAACCAATTTTTAGATTTATTTTAATAAACCGTATGTTTTGATATAAATTTATAGTCGGACCGATAATTATGGTAGATTTTTTTAGTTTATGAAAATAAATTGAAAAAATGCCGAATCCTACCGAATAAATTTACAAGGTGAAAAATATATTTATATTTTAAGTTTAAAAATAATAAGGCATTAAATTTTTTCTTGGGCCTTGGAATTATGAAACTGTTACAAGCCAACAAGTAATTAAACTCAAAATCCTAATTCCCAAACCTATTATGCTACTCATATTGAAACTAAATTAAAATATTTAACTTAAAGTATGTATATTTATATGCATATTGCCTCGTATTTTACTCATGTTTCATAGATTTCAGATGTGTAATGTAATAATCTGTGCTAATTCATGGTATTTTTATGTGTAGGAATAATCCGGAGGCAATGTGGGACAAAAGTGCGTGATTTGAAGCAAAAGGGGACGGAATGGAAAAAATGACACAAAGTAGCGCATGGGCTAACGCGGGGAGCTACATCTGGCTTAGAAATCAGACCCTCAAAATTCCCAACGCTAGGGCTAGCGCCCCATGCTACCCTATACGTTGGTGACAGAAATTTGTCCAATTTTGCTCGAAACTTGGTTATTTCGACCCAAGATGCCCCCAACTCATGTAAAAGCAACCCTAAGCCTATTTTTGAGGGGGATACGCCACTTTAAGAGAAAAACACAAGAAATAAACAATCGGGAGCAAGAATTCATCAATTCTTCCATCCTTCATCTAGTTTTCATAGCTTTTATGTTCAAAATAATTTTTTGATTATTGTTATGAACATGACTGGCTAAGAACCTCGTTATTCTAGGGTTTATGGGTCTTTTTTGACTATTGTAATCTGACGGTTGATTGTTTTACTTGATTTATTATATTAATTTATTTATTCAATCTTGCACTTAATTATTCTACTACGTAGCTAAAAATTAAGTACTATCTACGAATTTACAGTTGAAATATAATATGGGAACTATAGATTATATATAAGATTGAGTAGAGTAGGTTCTTGAATCTGGACACTGGAGAATAGATTCGCGATTAGGATAGACATATTCTAGTTGCCTTACTTGGTTATTTTTGCAAGAAATATACATGCGTTCTTGTCAAGTTTGATTCTATACATTTAGTCTTTGGTTGGCTTGAATAGGCGAGCGGAGCGTCGAAAGAACTTCACAAGCATAATAAACCCTGATAGTCAATAGATTAGATAAGTCAAGTGACTACATCAACCAGAAAAATGCAATAGAAGAGACGTGGCTCCCATATCCATGGAATATCCCCGTCTCATTGAATTTTTTCTAAGTGTTTGTTTGCTCTACTTGCGATATTATTTTCTTTCTTTCTTATTAGTACATAATAATTTAGTTACAAAATTCCCAATCATCTTCTTTACACTCACTTGAGCATCAAATTTATAAATAGATTGGATTGGACGATTATAACAACCCGGCCGGTCGTTCCGAGAGTAATAGCCCCATTTCCCCCATTTCTGCTTCATTATATATGGTTCAGCTTCATTATGTTGTGTTAGATTGGTTGGCTCGGGTTCGGAGCAACTTATGGAGAGAAATGAGACACTTAGTCTCTTAACTTGGTTCAATAGTGGAAAAGCAACCGGAAGTTGACTTATTGGTAAACGACCTCAGAATATAGATTTTATGGTTTGGATAGCTTCGTTAGGTGATTTGGGACTTAGGAGTGTGTTTGGAATGTGGTTTTGATGTCCGGTGTATAATTAGTCTTGAATTGGTGAAAGCTAGTTTTTGGCGATTTTTGATCGACAGTGGAAAATAGGCTATCGGAGTCAGAATGGAATTTCGGAAATTGGAACAGGTTCGTAATGTAATTTTGGATATCTGTGCAAATTTTCAGGTCAATCAGATGTGTTTTGGTTGGTTCCGGCATCCTTGGTGAAATTTAGAAATTTCAAAGTTCATAGGCTTGAATTTAATGTGATTTTGGTGTTTTTGCGTTGTTTTTGGTGTTTCAAAGGCTCGGATAAGTTTGAATAAGGTTATGAGACGTGTTGGTATATTTGGTTGGGGCACCGAGGGGGCTCGAGATTGATTTCGAATGGTTAACGGAGGTTTGGACTTAGGAATTTGCAGCAAAGCTACTGCTGGTGCCATTTTACTGGTGTGGCCGCACCTGCGGATGGGGAGCTACAGGTGCGATAGACGTAGGTGCGATTGTCCTTGCACAGGTGCGGAAGAGGGGGACCTGACCAAGGAGCACAAGTGCAGACGCCTGGTCGCGCCTGCGAGCCCGCATGTGCGAGAAGAGGGCCGCAGGTGCGGAAGTCCAGATTTTAGTCATTTTTGCAGGTGCGCACCTGGGACCGCTGGTGCGGGTCCGGAGGTGCGGAAATCGCTGGGTAGAGAGTATAAAAGGGTGCCTTCGTGAAATTTCACCCATTCTTCACCATTTGTGGACGAGTTTGGAGCTTTGAGCATTGGTTTTCAGAGGAAATTAAAGTTATTGATTGGGTAAGTTACTTGGACCTCATCTCTTGTGTTTGTGATGATTTTTATATTGTTAGTCATGAAATGGGTAGGAATTTAGGGAGGAAAATGGGTAATTAGGCTTGTGATTAAGAGACTTTAAAATGGGAATTTGAGGGGTCATTGAGACTCTGATTTCAGTGTTCTTGGTATGTATAGAATCGTGGGAGGATGAGGATTTTCGTGGTGTAAATTTTATCTAATTTCGAGACGTTGGCCCGGGGCCGGGTTTGGCAAATTTCAGGAATTGTGCCTAATTTTGATAGTTTTCGATTGGGGTCGGTCTCCCTAGCATATTTTGATGATATTAATCTGATTTTGATAGGCTCGGAGCATCTGGGAGCCGATTCGAGAGGCAAGAGCATCACATATTAGTATTTGGGTCGGTTTAAGGTAAGTAATGACTGTAAATTTTGTCCTGAGGGTATGAAACCCCGGACTTCGTATTTTCTCACTATTTTTAGAGTGGCGCACATGCCGGATGACGCGTGTGTGGCGTGCACTAATTTTTGGATTTGGACTTGGTCCTTTCCCTGACAACTATTGAGTTGCGTATTTTACTCTAAATCGTATGTTAAACTGTGTTCTAAAACTATTGCTATATTTGGGCTGTAAGCCATGTTTGGGGCCTTGCGCCGACTTGTTTAGACCTCTTGGGGTTTTTTACTGCTACTCCTCACTGTGTTGACTTATGATTTACACTTAGTCATGTTATGTTTAACTGATTTTGAAACTCAGCCTTATTTACACTATTTTGAGATATAAAATGATGTTTTTGGGTCGAGTACCCCATTTTAATGATACGCCCGAGGGGCTTTTGAGAGTTGCTGACTAAGTGAAGCCGAGGGTCTGATTGAGGATATGATATGCTACGAGGTGGCTTGATATTAGGGCTTGGGCTGAAGTAGCCCCTCCGAAGTCTGTACACACCCATAGTGAGCGCAGGTACCTACTGAGTGCAAGTGCCGAGTGCCGAGTGATTTGGAGGTATGAGTGACTGTGAGGTTGCCCGAGGGGCTGATTATGAGTGACTGTGAGGTATGCACGAGGAGCTGATTCTGAGTGATGTTACGCCCGAGGGGCAGTTTCTGATACATGTTTTGCCCGAGGGGCTACTTATGATTTTACAACTTTCACTCTGAACTTATGAAATATGTTTTTCCCAAGGGGCTATGCTTTTTATCATTTTTACGCTAAACTTCTTGAAAGTTGTGTTGAAACTATTGGAAAGTTTATTGTAACGACCCGGCCGGTCGTTCCAAGAGTTTAGCCCCGTTTCCCTCGTTTCTGCTTCATTATATGTGGTTCAGCTTCATTTATGTGTGTTGGGTCGGTTGGTTCGGGTTCAGAGTGGTCATGGTGAGAATTGAGGCACTTAGTCTCTTAAAGTAGCCTAATAGTTGAAAAAGTCAATTGAGAGTTTACTTATTGGTGAACAACCTCGGAATGCAGATTTTATGGCTCGGATAGTTTCGTTAGGTGATTTTGGACTTAGGAGTGTGTTCGGAATGGAGTTTTGATGTCCAGTGTAGAATTAGGCTTGAATTGGCGAAAGTTAGTTTTTGGCGATTTTCGGTCGGTGTGGAAAATAGGCTATCGGGGTCGGAATGGAATTCCGAAAGTTGTAACAGGTCCGTAATGTCATTTTGGATATGTGTGAAAAATTTCAAGTCAATCGTAGGTGTTTTGGTTGGTTTCGGCGTCGTTGGCGAAATTTAGAAATTTCAAAGTTCATAGGTTTGAATTTGATGTAATTTTGGTGTTTTCATGTTGTTTTTGGTGTTTCGAAGGCTCGACTAAGTTTTAATAATGCTGTGGGGTGTGTTGGTATGTTTGGTTGGGGCCTCGAGGGGCTCGAGATTGATTTCGGATGGTTGGCGAGGGTTTGAACTTGGGAAATTGCAGCAAATGGCCGCTGGTGTAAAGTTTCTGGTGTGTGGCCGCACCTGTGGATAGGTAGCCGCAGGTACGAAGATCCATGCGCAGGTGCGAAAGGAGGCTAGGCAGGAGGAGTCCGCAGGTGCGGAGAGTTGGCCGCGCCTGCGAAGCCCCAGGTGCGGAGAAGAGATCGCAGGTGCGAGAATTGGTCCGTTAGTGGGATTTCGCAGGTGCACACCTGGGACCGCAGGTGCGATGAAAGGTCCGCAGGTGCGGATTAGGTGGGCAGAACAGTATAAAAGAAAGCCTCCGTGAAATTTTGGTCATTCTACCATTGTTGCATGTGGTTGGAGCTTATTTGAGGGCAAATTAAGGAGAGAATTCGAGGGTCTTCAGTGGAGGTAAGTTCCCGGATTATTAAAGTCGTTTCTATGCTATTTTGTTTCTATTAGGCTTGTAATTTGAAGGATTAAAGTAGAAAAAGTTTGGAAAATGGGTGGAAAGCTTTGGAAATTTCTTTTGGCAATTTTAATGGGCAATTGTGGTCCGATTTTGATGTTCTTGGTATGTACGGACTCGTGGGAGGATAAGGGTTCTTGTGATGTAAATCTTATCGGATTCCGAGATGTGGGTCTGGGGCTCGGGTTTGGCTGAATTTCGAGATTTTTGTGTAAATTGATAGTTTCGATTGGGTTGTGTTCCTTTAGCATATATTGATGATGTTAAAGTTGTTTTGGTTAGATTCAGAGCAATCAGGAGTCAATTTGAGGGGCAAGAGCATCGCAGTCTAGTATTGTGGCATTGTAGAGGTAAGTAATGGTTATAAATCTTGTCCAGGGTATGAAACCCCGGACTTCATATTTCTCACTGTTTTTAGAATGGCGCACATGTCGGATGACGAGTATGTGGCGCGCACTGATTTTTGGAGTGGACCTGGTCCTCTCCGCAACAACTATTGAGTTGCGTATTTTACTCTAAATCATATGTTAAATTGTGTTCTAACGATTATTGCTATATTTGGGCTACAAGCCATGTTTGGGGCCTCGTGCCGACTTGTTTAGACCCCTTGGGGGCATTTTACTGCTATTTTCCCTCACTGGTTATTAATGATTTCACTCAGTCACATTGTGCTTACTGTTTTCGCAACTCAGCCTGATTTACACTAATTTGAGATTTAAAAATGATGTTTTGGGTCGAGTACCCCATTTTACTGATACGCCCGAGGGGCTTTTGAGAGGTTCTGACTGAGTGAGGCCGAGGGCCTGATTTGTGAGGATATGATACGCCACGAGGTGGATTGATATTAGCGCTTGGGCTGAAGGAGACCCTCCGGAGTCTGTATCCACCCCAGTGAGCGCAGGTACCTACTGAGTGCGAGTGCCGAGTGCCGAGTGCCGAGTGCTGAGTGATTGGGAGGCATGAGTGATTGTGAGGTATGCCCGAGGGGCTGATTATGAGTGACTGTGAGGTCTGGGTGAGCTGTCTATCTGTTCCAGAGATTTCTCGGAGGTTTGCGAGGTAGCTGCATGTGTCCGCAACCCTGCTCTTTCTCCTGCTTACTATTATAGAATTTATTTTCTTTTGAGTTGTATATTTTATGTAGATTCTCATGACCAGTGACTCCGGGATATCGGGAGTTGTATTTAATATTCGGTATAGCTTTAACTGTTTTAAAAATGTTTAAAAGAAATCTATATGGGTTATCAGTTTAGTAAAGAAGTAAATGGAAGCTTATTGCGATTTGAGTGTAGTTTTTGGCTGGCCTAGTTCCATGATAGGCGCCATCACGACTGGTTTAGATTTGGGGTCGTGACAAGTTGGTATCAAAACGCTAGTTGCATAGGACTCACCGGTCATGAGCAAGTTTAGTAGAGTCTTGTGAATCGGTACGGAGACGTCTGTACTTATCTTTGAGAGGATACGGAACCCTTAGGAAAATCTCACATTCTTGTTCTTGTCATGCGAATCCATTGTATTCAACCAAGAGCGTAACTATCGAATTCCTTCCATGTATTTGACCGTGCCCGAGAGTGCTTGGTATCAGCTGTGCATCGTTGACTTGTGACTTCCATAGATGAGATGTGATTTTGTCATGTTGGTAATGGGCCAGTCTGGAGGACTTGAGGCTGGATTCATTCTGTGGCTTGAGTGCTGAGGTTTTGATTGTGTGAGCCGTTCATTCGGGGACTTATATGTCCATTTGTGTTCTTATTGATGAGAATTGGTGACTAGATGACTACGTGGTGAGTGTGATTTGATGGTTGACTGCGTTCAGGTTGTTGATTGTGAAAAAAGGGTTGGCTAGAAATGTGGCAAGAACTATTGAATGTTTGATTTCTGTCTCAGTTTGGTATATGGCTTCGATTTGTGAGTGTATTGGAAGACCTCTCATATTGTGTAATTGTGGAGTGAAGCGGATCTTTGTGTTGGGTTATGAGTTCCTGGTGATGTCTTTGAGCTGATCATTGCCCCAGTAGCGTTCATGTATTTGATTAACGGTGTATTCCAGCCGTATTAGCACTCCTTGTTATTGTATTCATTGGTGGAGTCCTGGCATATTCGTGTAGCCAGGAGTAGCATACTCAGTATTATGGCATTATAAGGATTCAGGGAGGAAAGGCTCTATGCAAAATTCTCCGAGTGTGAATTTTGGCTCGGTTCAGTAGCATTCTTGGGACACGTGGTGTCCAGTAAGGGTATCCATGTGGTCAGACATGTGTGGGTAGAGCTTGCAGGAGCTCGAGATTTCTGTGACCACCGCTCCAGTGTTAGTTCTGCCATCAACTTCAGGTTTTTACCGTGTATTGTGATGCCTCGAGGGTAGGCGTTGGTTGTGTTTAGATGCAGAAGGGTGTGACGATTGCGTGATAGTTATGGTCTTCGGAAGTGTATAGAGAGATATTATGTTTGAGGCTAGCGGGAAGGGGTATCTCCTGCAGATTGTCCTAGAGTGTGTGATCCCTATGTAGTTCTGTAATAAGTTCTCTTCTACCAGTAAATGATATATGTTGTAATTGGAGTTTAGATCGCTTGTGGAAGTTGGCATGACTGTTACAATGGTGAATGCGAGATTTGCAGATGACTTGAGATGTTAGACGGGTGGTGTTATTATGGGCATTGTGAATTATTAGTTGTCTCGATCATTGGCTTTGAGCCAAGTGGGGGAGTCTGTTAATGATAAGTTGATTGCACGATTATGTGTGGTATTGGTTTCAGTTCGAGGTATATTGGTGAATCAGTTATGGCCTGTAGGCGTGGGGTCTGAGAATGTCACGAGTAATGGAAATTTCTTCGATATAGGTTGTAATGTACTCTATTGGGTAATTGGGTTCTATTGAATGATTTAGTGGAAATTGTAAAAGGTGTAGCGTGTGCAGTGTATGAATTTGCTTGTGCTTCAAGTGAGTGGATTACTTTCCTAGTATGTTAGTGTGCAAACGGGTCAGGTCGATTCTGCCTAAATTGGTCAGTGTGATTGAGATTTACGTTGGAGGGTGTCAAGACTTGTGGTATTTATACATCATCACGGATTCTATATATCAGTATCAAGAAGGTAAAGGTAATGGATTTAGATTCGCAGGAAGTCTCTTCAGGGTAAGTATTTTGAATGTGGTACTTTTGGGGATATTTGAGAGAGTATTCGGTGGCTTATGAGCCTTAGATGGGATGGTTTTGTGCTTGGTTCGCGTGTGGTGAGTCTGGGTTAAAAATTGTGGTATTACGAAAGGGAGAAGTATCAATTTGAAGGTAAGTTAGAAGAAACTGGGTAATAGGGCAACTTGGTAGTAGGTCAGATCGGCATGGTAAGGGATACGATTAGTTCTTTGGGTGTTCATGAGGTGACGA
This sequence comes from Nicotiana knightiana, assembly GCA_005239525.1. Lineage (NCBI taxonomy): Eukaryota > Viridiplantae > Streptophyta > Magnoliopsida > Solanales > Solanaceae > Nicotiana > Nicotiana knightiana. Next base: position 30,925 of record ML399519.1, on the reverse strand, counting down.
GTTTTTACGGGTGTTTCTTAGCAATATTCTTTGATTTTTAGTGGCCTGTGTAGCTTGGTTGAGTTAGAAGAATTCAGTCTTGATGGTTTGGTGTTGTGCAAATGGGATTTCAGATAGTTCCTGATGGTTTCTACCGCGGTTAAGGGTGCATATTTTCTTCTGGCGTGAGGTGCGGGTGACTTGTAGTGAATTTGCTTCTAAGTAGGATCAAATGGAAGTTCTTGGCTAATTGGCTACGTAGTTGCTTGTGGCTCGGAAGGGATTATGAAGTTTCTCATATTTTTCCTAGGATGTCATGGTGTATGCGGTATGTGGGTAGAGTTGAGATTTGCATATGTGAGGTCGCGGTTCAGTTCTGGAAGGAAGGTCAAAACAAATTTCTTAGGCAGCATGGACAGTTTCAGATGACTAGGCAAATGATATCGCTAATTGGTGCGACTTGATGAGGGTATACATTTCAGAAAGAGCTCNTGCGCTTCATGGACTTCGAGACTGAGAGTTCTCATAAACAGGTTATTTTGTGGTAGTGAACTGTGAAGATGCGAGCAGAGCTAGTCGGATGTTAGTATGTACCATGAATCCGTCATTGTGAACTTTTCGGTAAGTTATCTATCTGTTGTGGGTGACCAGGGTTAAATTAGGGTTATTGGTAGGCTAATATGGGTGTGTGTTCTGCACCGGGTCGGAATTGTTGGCTCCGAAGTTCTATTATTGGGGAATGTACCATTCGATTGTGATTGAGTTTATTCATGTTCTGGAGTGATCCCTGAGTTAACCTTCGATGTTGCTAGGAGTGGTGATTATTGGTTATATGCACATATGGTGCGTTTCTAATTGGGATTTATAGCTAGATTTGAGTAAGGTAAGTAATTGGGTATTGCGAGGTTGAGACGCGTTGGTTATGTACCTTTTGATTTGGGTGGCATGGTATCGGCCGTTTTCCCCCGTGGTTATGGCAATGCACATTGAGCACTTGATGTCGAATTTTGAATTATTATTGATTTTTGGGCAAGGTGTCTTGAAATATTTCAAGTGGACCAGCATTTGGATGAGATCGTGCATTGTAGCAGAGTTATGTAGGGGTATGACCTTTGGTATTGGATTCGTGTGTTTTGATTTTTACGGTGTGTGCCAGGCTGTTAGCATGATATGGTGATGGTAATTGTTGATGGCAGGATAGTCCTCTCGTGTGGATCTTTTATATAATTTGATTACATTGGGATGTTTCTATTAAGTGCACAAGTCGCACAGGTTTTGGCTTCGAATTGTATCGATGTGTCATGTCATCAGGGTGGTCGTGATGGATGAGAAGAGGTCATTGGACCTAGAATGAATATTTTCAGAATTGACTACAACATAGTTGAAAGAATAAGTATCGGGAGTCGGCTTAGAAATCTGCTATAATTCATGTTTGGGAAGGGGGAGCTTCATGTCTGACTGATCGGACGAACGATTTTTAGTTCCTACGTGTTTCTTTCATCATCAGCAGTATATGGAAGTGTTAGAGCGAGGCATTTCTTGATAAGAGGTTATGTACCAGTATTGGGTTGTTCTGAGCAGTTATTGTGGTTAAGAGTTATCGCTATGAGTGTTTGAGTCATGCGGTGTATTATGTGATTTCATCTGGGGTGCGTATATGGCTTGATTCAGCATGTTCAAACTTTTTCAATTTATAGTTATGGAAATTTTGATCTTGTATATTATTTCAGAAGTGGGAATTTGGTTCTAAGGTTTATGGGTCAGGATTGGATTTCGAAATTTCAACGGCGTTGTGATATTGGACCTATATGGGATAGGGTGACGTAGGATCACCCCCAGGTATGTGCATGGTAAGCTTCGTAGCAGTTTGATGGTGTTGGAGAACAACTCTTGGCCCGTTCGAGGATGAACGTATGTTTAAGTGGGGGAAGATGTAACGACCCGACCGGCCGGTCGTTCCGAGAGTTTAGTCCTGTTTCCCCCGTTTCTACTTCATTATATGTGGTTCAGCTTCATTTATGTGTGTTGGGTCGGTTGGTTTGGGTTCAGAGTGGTCATGGTGAAAATTGAGGCACTTAGTTTCTTAAAGTAGCCTAATGGTTGAAAAAGTCAACTGAGAGTTGACTTATTGGTGAACGACTTCGGAATGCGGATTTTATGGCTCGGATAGTTTCGTCAGGTGATTTGGGACTTAGGAGTGTGTTCGGAATAGAGTTTTGATGTCCGGTGTAGAATTAGGCTTGAATTGGTGAAAGTTAGTTTTTGGCGATTTCCAGTTCAGTGGAAAATAGGCTATCAGGGTCGGAATGGAATTCCGGAAGTTGGAACAGGTTCGTAATGTCATTTTGGATATGTGTGCAAAATTTCAGGTCAATCGGAGGTTTTTTTGTTGGTTTAGGTGTCGTTGGCGAAATTTAGAAGTTTCAAAGTTCATAGGTTTGAATTTGATGTAATTTTGGTGTTTTCATGTTGTTTTGGTGTTTCAAAGGCTCGACTAAGTTTGAATAATGCTATGGGGTGTGTTGGTATGTTTGGTTGGGGCCCCGAGGGGCTTGGGATTGATTTCGGATGGTTGGCAGTGGTTTGAACTTGGGAAATTGCAGCAAATGGCCGCTGGTGTAATGTTTTTGGTGTGTTGCCGCACCTGCGGATAGGTAGCTGCAGGTGCGACGCTGCAGGTGCGAAGGTCCATGCGCAGGTGCAAACGGAGGCTATGCAGGAGAAGTCCGCAGGTGCGGAGAGTTGGCCGCACCTGCGAAGCCACAGGTACGGAGAAGAGATCGCAGGTGCGAGAATTTGTCCGTTAGTGGGATTTCGCAGGTGCGCACCTGGGACAGTAGGTGCGATGAAAGGTCCGCAGGTGCGGATTAGCTGGGCAGAGCAGTATAAAAGAAAGCCTCCGTGAAATTTTGGTCATTCTACCATTGTTGCATGCGGTTGGAGTTTATTTGATGGCAAATTGAAGAGAGAATTCGAGGGTCTTCAGTGGAGGTAAGTTCCCGGATTATTAAAGTCATTTCTATGCTATTTTGTTCGGATTAGGCTTGTAATTTGAAGGATTAAAGTAGAAAAGTTTGGAAAATGGGAGGAAAGATTTGGAAATTTCTTTTGGCAATTTTAGTGGGCAATTGTGGTCCGATTTTAATGTTCTTGGTATGTACGGACTCGTGGGAGGATAAGGGTTCTTGTGATTTAAATTTTATTGGATTCCAAGACGTCGGCCCGGGGCTCGGGTTTGGCCGAATTTCGAGATTTTTGTGTAAATGATAGTTTCGATTGGGTTGTGTTCCTTTAGCATATATTGATGATGTTAAGCTGGTTTTGGTTAGATTCGGAGCAATCAGGAGCCAATTTGAGGGGCAAGAGCATCGCGGTCTAGTATTGTGGCCCGGTAAAGGTATGTAATGGTTATAATCTTGTCCTGAGGGTATGAAACCCGGGACTTCATATTTCTCACTGTTTTTAGAATGGCGCACATGTCGGATGACGAGTATGTGGCGCGCACTAATTTTTGGATTGGACCTGGTCCTCTCCGCGACAACTATTGAGTTGCATATTTTACTCTAAATCATATGTTAAACTGTGTTTTAAAGGTTATTGTTATATTTGGGCTATAAACCATGTTTGGGGCCTTGTGCCGACTTGTTTAGACCCTTTGGGGGCTTTTTACTGCTATTTTTCCTCACTGGTTATTGATGATTTCACTCAGTCACATTGTGCTTACTGTTTTCGAAACTAAGTCTGATTTACACTACTTTGAGATTTAAAAATGATGTTTTGGGTCGAGTACCCCGTTTTATTGATACGCCCGAGGGGATTTTGAGAGGTTCTGACTGAGTGAGGCCGAGGGCCTGATTTATGAGTATATGATACGCCACGAGGTGGCTTGATATTAGCGCTTGGGCTGAAGGAGACCCTCCGGAGTCTGTACACACCCCTAGTGAGCGTAGGTACCTACTGAGTGCGAGTGCCGAGTACCGAGTGACGAGTGACGAGTGCCGACTGACGAGTGATTGGGAGGAATGAGTGATTGTGAGGTATGCTCGAGGGGCTGATTATGAGTGACTGTGAGGTATGCCCGAGGGGCTGATTATGAGTGACTATGAGGCTTGCCCGAGGGGCTGATTATGATACATGTTTTTGCCCGAGGGGCTACTTCTGATTTTACCACTTTCACTCTGAACTTATGAAATATGTTTTGTCCGAGGGGTCTTTTTATGATTTTCAGCATTTTTACACTAAACTTCTTGAAAGTTATGTTGAAACTATTGGCAAGTATATTTCCAAATGATTTTTACTGAAATAGGCTTTTAAGCGTGATGATTTAACGTATACATTGTTGGAAAGAAAGGCTGTGCTTATTGTGAATTGATGAATTGATTTTATGTGTTTCTTGCTGCTCAGACCTGATTTATTTTTATTACTAATGAGTTGGTGTACTCATATTACTCCATACACCTTGTGTGCAGATCCAGGTGTTAAGTCAGGGTGAGATGTTTATCTGTTCCAGAGATTTCTCGGAGGTTTGCGAGGTAGCTGCATGTGTCCGCAACCCTGCTCTTTTGAGTTGTATATTTTATGTATATGCTCATGACCAGTGACTCGGGGATCTCGGGGGTTGTATTTAATATTCGGTATAGCTTTAACTGTTTTAAAAATGTTTAAAAGAAACCTATATGGTTTATCAGTTTAGTAAAGATGTAAATGGAAGCTTATTGCGATTTGAGTGTAGTTTTTGGCTGGCTTAGTTCCACGATAGACGCCATCATGACTAGTTTAGATTTAGGGTCGTGACATATATTTCTAAATGCTTTTTACTGAAATCGTCTTTTAATCATGATGATTTAACATATACGCTGTTGGAAAGAAAGGTTGTGCTTATTGTGAAATGATGATTTGATTTTATGTATTTCTTACTGTTCAGACCTGATTTATTTTCATTACTACTAAGTTGGCGTACTCACATTACGCCCTGCACCTTGTGTGCAGATCCAGGTGTTAGGGCAGAGTGAGCTGTGTATCTGTTCCAGAGACTTATCGGAGATTTTGCGAGGTAGCTGCACGCGTCCGCAGTCCTGCTCTCTCCTGCTTACTATTATAGAGTTTATTTTTTTTGAGTTATATAATTTTTATAGATGCTCATGACAGTGACNGTACTCACATTACTCCCTGCACCTTGTGTGCAGATCCAGGTGTTAGGGCAGAGTGAGCTGTGTATCTGTTCCAGAGACTTATCGGAGATTTTGCGAGGTAGCTGCACGCGTCCGCAGTCCTGCTCTCTCCTGCTTACTATTATAGAGTTTATTTTTTTTGAGTTATATAATTTTTATAGATGCTCATGACAGTGACGCCGGGATCTCGGGGGTTGTATTTAATATTGGTGTAGCTATATATGTTTTTAAAATGTTTAAAAGAAACCTTTATGGGTTATCAGTTTAGTAATGATATAAATGGAAGATTATTATGGTATGAGTGTGTTTTTTGCTGGCCTGGTTCCATGATAGGCGCCATCACGGCTGGTTTAGATTTGGTGTCGTGATAAGTTGGTATCAGAGTGCTAGGTTACATAGGACTCACCGGTCATGAGAAGGTTTAGTAGAGTCTTGCGGATCGGTACGGATACGTGTGTACTTATCTTCGATAGGCTACAGAACCCTTAGGAAAATCTCACATTCTTGAATTCTTGTCGTGCAAATCCATTTTATCCAGCCATAAGCGTAACTCTTTAATTCCTTCCATGTATTCGAACGCGCACGTGAGCGCTTGGTATTAGCTGTGCGTCGACGGCTTGTGACTCCCGTGGATGAGATGTGATTTTAGCATGTTAGTAATGGGCCAGTCTGGAGTCAGGGCGAATTCATTCTGTGGCTTGAGTGCTAAGCTGTCGATTGTGTGAGCAGTGCATTTGGGGACTTATATGTCCGTTGGTATCCTTATTGACGGGACTTTGCGACTGGATGTCTCTGTGATGAGTATGATTTGAGGGTGAGATGTGTTCATATTGTTTATTTGTGACAAAAAGGGATGGCCCGGATATGTATCAAGAACTATTGAGTGTTTGACTTCTATTTGGAGTTGACACATGGCCTCGAGTCATGAGTGTATGGGAAGACCTCTTATGTTGTTCAGTTGTGGAGTGAAGCGGATCCTTCTGTTGTGTTATGAGTTCCTGGTGATGTCTTTTGGGCTGATCATTGCCCCAGTAGTTTTCATGTATTTGACTAACGGTGTATTCCAGCCGTATTAGCACTCATTTGTTATTGTATTCATTGATGGCACCCTGGCGTATACGCGTAGCCAGGTGTAGCACACTCAGTATTTGAGGATGGCATTATAAGGATCCAGGGAGGAGAAGCTCTATGCAAAGTTCTCCAAGTGTGAATTTTGGCTCAGTTCAGTAGCATTTTTGGGGCACGTGGTGTCCAGTGAGGGTATCCATGTGGTCAGACGAGTGTGGGTATATCTTCCAGAAGCTCAAGATTCCTTTGACCTCAGCTCTAGTGTTAGTTCTACCATCAGCTTCAGGTTCTTATACCGCGTATCTCGATGCCTCGAGGTTAGGCATTGGTTGTGTTTTAATGCAGAAGGGTGTAGTGACTTTGTAATAGCTACGATCTTCGGAAGTGCATAGAGAGATATCAGTTTGAGGCTAAGCAGGAAGGGGTATCTCCTGCAGGTTTTCCTGTGGTGCGTGATCCTTATGTTGTTCTGTAGTAAGTTCTCTTCTACCAGTAAATGATATATGTTGTAATTTGAGTTTAGATCGCTTGTGGAAGTTGGCATGACTATTACAATGGTGAATGCGAGATTTGCAGATGACTTGAGCTGTTAGACGGGTTGTGTTATTATGGGCATTGTGAGTTATTGTTTGTCTTGATCGTTGGCTTTGAGAAAAGTGGGAAGTCTGTTAATGATAAGTTGATTGCACGATTATGGGTTGTATTGGTTTCAGTTTGAGGTATATTGGTGGATCAATTATGACGTACAGAGGTGGATTCCAGGAATGACTCGAGTAATGGAAGTTCTTCGATACAGGTTATGATGTACTCTATGGGTAGGTGAGTTCTATTGAATGATTGAGTTGTAATTGTAAAAGGTGTAGTGGATGCAGTGTATGAATTTGCTTGTTGCTTCAAGTGTGTGGATTACTTTCCTAGTATGTTGCTGTGCAAACGGGGTCAGGTCGTTCTGTTTGCTTGATCGGTGTAATCGAGATTTGTGTAGAGTGGATGACTCTCGAGAATGGATCCGACGGATTCAAGGTTAAATGTAGCAATTGGGAATCTTCAAGGTGTGTTTTGGGCTAAAACTGAGATTTACGTCGGAGGGTGTCAGGACTTGTGGCATTTCTACATTATCATGGATTCTACATATCAGTATCAGGAAGGTGAAGGTAATGACTTTAGATTCACAGGAAGTCTCTTCAGGGTAAGTATTTTGAATGGTACTTTTTGGGATATTTAGAGAGTATTCAGCGACGTATGAGCCTGAGACGGTATGGTTTTATGCTTGGGTCGCGTTTGGTGAGTCTGGGTTGAGAATTGCGGTATTATGGCAAGGAGAAGCATCAATTTGAAGGTAAGTCAGAAGGAACTTGGATAAATAGGACAACTTGGTAGTGGGTCGGATCGGTATGGTAAGGGATACAATTAGTTCTTTGGGTGTTCATGAGGTAATGAGGTTTTACAAGTGTTTCTTAGCAATGCTCTTGGATTTTTGGTGGCCTACGTAGCTTGGTTGAGTTAGAAGGATTCAGTCCTGACGGTTTGGTGTTGTGCAAATAGGATTCAGATAGTTCCTGATGGTTTCTACCATGGTTAGAGATGCATATTTTCTACTGGCGTGAGGTGTAGGTGTTGTATAGTGATTTTGCTTCTAAATGGGATCAAATGGAAGTTCTTGGCTAGTTGGGTACGTAGTTTCTTGTGGCTCGGAAGGGATCATGAATTTCCCATATTTTTCCTAGGACGGCATGGCGTATGCGGTATGTTGGGTACAGTTGAGATTTGCATATGTGAAGTCACGGTTCAGTTCTGGAAGGAAGGTCAAAACAAAATTTCTTAGACAACATCGGCAGTTTCAGACGACTAGGTAGATGATATCACTATTGGGTGGAACATTTCAGAAGGGGTAATGTGCGGAGTTAAGGGTACTTCACTGGTACTTCGACGCTCTCTTGTTGGATTCGAATGCTGATATTCAAGGTTGCTTGGTAACACATAATAATTATAGGGGTATCCCTTGTGGAATGATTGAGTATTTGGGATGTGTTATGTATTCGAGTGGTGGAGTTGAGATCAGATATAGTAATCCGTGCGCTTCATGGACTTCGAGACTGAGAGTTCTCATAAACAGGTTATTTTGTGGAGTGAACTGTGAAGATGCGAGCAAGCTAGTAAGATGTTAGTATGTACCATGGTTCAGTAATTGTGAACTTTTTGTTAAGTTATCTATCTGTTGTGAGTGACCAGAGTTGATTTAGGGTTATTGGTAGGCCAGTATGGGTGTGTGTTCTACACCTGGTCAGAATTGTTGACTCCAAATTGCTATTGTTAAAGGATGTACCATTTGACTGTCGTTGAGTTTATTCGTGTTTTGGAGTGATCTATGAGTTACCCTTCAGTGTTGCGGGGAGTGGTGATTATTGGTTATATGCACATATGGTACAGATTTATTGGGGCTTTATAGCGGGATTTGAGTAAGTTAAGTAATTGGGTATTGCGGGATTGAGGCGTATTGGTTATGCTCTTTCTGATTCCTGTGGCATGGTATCGTCCGATTTCCCCATGGTTATGGAAATGCACTTTAAGTTCTTGATGTCGAATTTCACATGGTTATTGATATTGAGCAAGGTGGATTGGAGTATGTCATGTGGACCAGCGTTTGGATGGGATCACGCTTTGTAGCGGAGTTAAGTAGAGGTATGATCGTTGGTGTCGGATTCGCATGTTTTAGTTTTATGATGTGTACCAGGCTCTTGGCGTGGTGTTGTGATGGTACTTGTTGAGCGTGGAGGGATGGTCCTCTCGTGTGAATCTTTTATAAAATTTGATTACATTGGGATATTGCTATTGAGTTCACAAGTGGCACATGTTATGGCTTTGAATTGTATTGATGTGTATGTCATCAGAGTGGTCGTGTTGGATGAGAAGAGGTCATTGGACCTAGAATGAATGCTGTCAGAATTGACTAATGCATAGTTGGAAGGATAAATATAGGGAGTCGGCTTAGAAATCTGCTATAATTCCTGTTTGGGAAGGGGGAGCTTCATGTCATTCTGATTGGACGAATGATTACTAGTTTCTACGTGTTTCTTTCCTCATCGGTAGTATATGAAAGTTTTAGAGTGAGACATTTCTTAAGAGGTTATGTACCGGTATTGGGTTGTTGTGAGTAGCTATTGTGATTAGGAGTTATCGCCACGAGTGTTTGAGTCATGCGGTATATTGTGTGATTACATCTTGGGTTACGAATATGGTTTTATACAGCGTGTTCAGACTTGTTCAATTTATAGTTGTGGAATTTTGATCCTGTAAATTATTTCAGAGGTGGGAATTTGGTTCTAAGGTTTATGGTCCAGGATTGGATTTTGAAATTTCAACTGTGTTGTGCCATTGGACCTATATGGGATAGGGTGACATGGGATCACCCCCGAGTATGTGCATGGTAGGCTACGCAGCAGTTTGATGGTGTCGGAGAACAACTCTTGGCACGTTTGAGGACGAACGTATGTTTAAGTTGGGGAGGATGTAACGACCCAGTCAGTCGTTCCGAGAGTAATAGCCCCGTTTCCCCTATTTCTGCTTCATTATATGTGGTTCAGCTTTTGGAGAGAAATGAGACACTTAGTCTCTTAACTTGGTTCAATAGTGAAAAAGTCAACCGAAAGTTGACTTATTGGTAAATGACCTCGGAATGTAGATTTTATGGTTCGGATAACTTCGTTAGGTGATTTGGGACTTAGGAGTGTGTTCAGAATGTGGTTTTGATGTCCAGTGTAGAATTAGGCTTGAATTGGCGAAAGTTAGTTTTTGGCGATTTTCGGTCGGCAGTGGAAAATAGGCTATCGGGCTCGGAATAGAATTACGGAAGTTGGAGCAGGTTCGTAATGTCATTTTGGATATGCAAATTTTCAGGTCAATCAGATGTGTTTTGGTTGGTTCAGACATCCATGATGAAATTTAGAAATTTCAAAGTTCATAGGCTTGAATTTGATGTGATTTTGGTATTTTTGTGTTGTTTTTGGCGTTTCGAAGGCTCCGCTAAGTTTGAATAAGGTTATGGGACGTGTTGGTATGTTTGGTTGGGGCCCCGAGAGTGCTCGGGATTGATTTCAGATGGTTAAGGGAGGTTTGGACTTAGGAATTTGCAGCAAAGCTGCTGCTGGTGCCATTTTACTGGTGTGGTCGCACCTGTGGATGGGGAGCCGCAGGTGCGATCGTCCTTGTGCAGGTGCGGAAGAGAGGGACCTGGCCAAGGAGCGCATGTGCGGATGCCTGGTCGCGCCTGCGAGCCCGCAGGTGCGAGAAGAGGGCCGTAGGTGCGGAAGTCCGAATTTTAGTCATTTTCGCAGGTGCGCACCTGGGACCGCTGGTGCGGGTACTCATGTGCGGAAATCGCTGGGCAGAGAGTATAAAAGGGTGCCTTCGTGAAATTTTACCCATTCTTCACCATTTGTGGACGGGTTTGGAGCTTTGAGCAGTGGTTTTTCAGAGGAAACTGAAGTTATCGAATGGGTAAGTTACTTGGACCTCGTCTCTTGTGTTTGTGATGATTTTTCTACTATTAGTCATGAAGTGGGTAGGAATTTAGGGAGGAAAATGAGTAATTAGGGCTTGTGATTAAGCGACTTTAAAATGGGAATTTGAGGGGTCATTGGGACTCCGATTTCAGTGTTCTTGGTATGTATAGAATCGTGGGAGGATGAGGATTTTCGTGGTATAAATTTTATCGAATTTCTAGACGTGGGCACAAGGCCGGGTTTGGAAAATTTCGAGAATTGTGCCTAATTTTGATAGTTTTCGATTGGGGTTCGTGTCCCTAGAATATTTTGATGATATTAATCTTATTTTTATAGACTCGGAGCATCTGGGAGCCGATTCGAGAGGCAAGAGCATCGCAGATTAGTATTTGGGTTGGTTTGATGTAAGTAATGACTGTAAATTTTGTCCTGAGGGAATGAAACCCCGTACTTCATATTTTCTCACTATTTTTAGAGTGGCGCACATGACGGATGACGAGTGTGTGGCGTGCACTGATTTTTGGATTTGGACTTGGTCCTTTCCGCAGCAACTATTGAGTTGCGTATTTTACTCTAAATCATATGTTAAATTGTGTTCTAAAACTATTGCTATATTTGGGGCCTTGCGCCGACTTGTTTAGACCCCTTGGGGGATTTTTACTGCTACTTCCTTACTGTGTCGACTTATGCTTTATACTCAGTCATGTTATGTTTAACTGATTTCGAAACTCAACCTTATTTACACTATTTTGAGATATAAAATGATGTTTTTGGGTCGAGTATCCCATTTTACTGATACGCCCGATGGGCTTTTGAGAGTTGCTGACTGAGTTAGACCGAGGGCCTGATTGTGAGGATATGATATGCCACGAGGTGGCTTGATATTAGCACTTGGGCTGAAGGAGCCCCTCCGGAGTCTGTACACACCTCCAGTGAGCGCAAATACCTACTAAGTGCGAGTGCCAAGTGCCAAGTGCCGAGTACCGAGTGCCGAGTGCCGAGTGCCGAGTGCCAAGTGATTGGGACGTATGAGTGACTGTGAGGTTGCCTGAGGGGCTGATTATGAGTGATTGTGAGGTATGCACGAGGGGCTGATTCTGAGTGATGTTATGCCCGATGGGCAGTTTCTGATACATGTTTTGACCGAGGGGCTACTTATGATTTTACCACTTTCACTCTGAACTTATCAAATATGTTTTGCCCGAGGGGCTTTTTATGATTTTTATCATTTTTATGCTAAAATTCTTGAAAGTTGAAACTATTAGCAAGTATATTTCCAAATGATTTTTACTGAAATCGGCTTTTAAGCGTGATGATTTAACGTATACACTATTGGAAAGAAGGGCTGTGCTTATTGCGAAGTGATGATTTGATTTTATGTATTTCTTACTGCTCAGACTTGATTTATTTTCATTACTACTGAGTTGGCGTACTCACATTATTCCCTGCACCTTGTGTGCAGATCCAGGTGTTAGGGCAGAGTGAGCTGTGTATCTGTTCCAGAGACTTCTCGGAGATTTTGCGAGGTAGCTGCACGCGTCCGCAGTCCTGCTCTCTCCTGCTTACTATTATAGAGTTTATATTTTTTGAAGTTGTATATTTTCTGTAGATGCTGATGACCAGTGACTCCGGGATCTCGGGGGTTGTATTTAATATTCGATGTAGCTTTATCTGTTTTAAAAATGTTTAAAAGAAACCTTTATGGGTTATCAATTTAGTAATGATATAAATGGAATATTACTACGGTATGAGTGTGGTTTTGGTTGGCCTAGTTCCACAGCCATCACGACAGGTTTAGATTTGGGGTCGTGACAATGATAGTTGATAGTAAATCTTCGTGGGAACGATACTTTCTTATCACTTTATTACTTGCCTATCGTGTATACTTGCATGTGTGTTTGGCCAAAACAAGTTTTTGATTCCATTGCCAGTAATTTAGAAATTAGCTACTTGTGTAAAATAAGCTTTTATTTGTTTGTGTTTGAGATTTAATTTGTTTTGTTGTTTCTGACTCTACAGATGTTCACATTGAATGTTAAGACAAAGTAACAGTTTGAACGATCTTCCGCCTTTTTTCTCTAATGGGGGAGGTAGAGGAATAGTTAAACAAAGAGCCGAAAACTCGATCCACGCTTGGGATGATCTGGTACGAAAATTCTTAATCAAGTTTTTTACCACTAAGAAGACAAAGACGTTGAGGAGCCAAATTCGCGGGTTTCAACAATGAAATGGTGAGACTCTACATCAAGCTTGGGAAGTATAGAAGAAACTACTCAGAAGCTGCCCACATCATTGTCAGACTGATGAGGTGTTGGGACATACTTTTGTGGATGGGTGGACGAGACCTCCAAATTAAATCTAGACTTAGCTTGTGGAGGAACTTGCATACAAAATCCATACAGTGAGATTTAGACTCTGCTGAACCAAGAAGGCTGATAAAATCGAAAGCAGCAGGTACACTTGAGCTAGGTAAGATGTCAGCCCTGTGGGCAGAAATTTCATAAACTTACCAACCAAGTGGCTAAGATGTCAATGAGTCAAGGGCATTAGATGCAACAGGTTCAAAGGATAGACTGTCACGACCCAAATTCCCAACCTTAGGGATCGTGATGGCGCTTAACACCACAATTGCTAGGCAAGCCAATGTTAGAACTTATTTAATTAATTTCTATTAATGTCTACTTAACTGCAACAGGACAATTCAGAAATAAACTAACTTTATTAATTCAAATGCATAAATTCACAGATAAAATAATAAACAAATAAATGAGCCGAACCACGAACTAAATATATAACTATAAGACTACCCCAGGGTCTGGTGTCACAATTCACGAACTACTAAGAATACTACAAATAATGGCTGAAAGAAGTATATATGTCTGTTTCGAATTAAATAAAACATCGTCTATAAAGTAAAGAGAAGACTCCAGGAATCGGCAGACGCCAGCAGATCTACCTCGTGTCTCAGAACGAAAATTCTCAGCTACTAAGATCTCCTAACTCTGGCCGGTACCTGGATCTGCACAAAAGAGTGCAGAGTGTAGTATTAGTACAACCGACCCCATGTATTGAGTAAGTGCCGAGCCCAACCTCGATGAAGAAGTGACGAGGCTACGGTGGGACGTTAACTACATAACCTGTAAACAATATATATAATAAAGCAAGAAAGAAACAATATAATAAACTCGATAACCACTAACTTGCAATAGTAAATAAAAGAAACAACTCTGATAACTCTATTCAGATGTCAATTATAATCAATTCCTTAAAATTCCAAGTTTCAATTTAAATCACAGTAAAATCATAGTATGAAAACCTTTTTAATAAAATCATAGTTTTCCAAATCCTTCTTTTCGAAAATCAGTAAAACATAAATATTCACCCTTATCGCTCCTTGTTGCGGCGCTCAACCGGCTCCCACCTGTCCACCCTTATTGCTCCTCCCTATATATATATCACCATTATTTCTCCTGTTGCAGCGTGCAACCCGATCCCACCTTCCCACCCTTATCACTCCTTGTTGTGGCGTGCAACCCGCTCCCACCAGACATATCATATCAGTTAATTTATAAAACTTTTACAATTCAGGCCAAGCCTTTCACAACATTATTTTTATATCACAATTGTAAACAGAACCTGTAAAACTCATAAACTTCATCAATTATCATTTCATAACGAAGCCAACCGGAATTTATATAAATATCGTCACATTGGCATCCAGGTCAATCCTTATGTAATATAAAAAAACCAAGAGGACAGCCAACACTTCCAAAAATACTTGAGACAATACTTAATAATAAGTTAACGAATCCAAATAGACATATAACTATCAATGATCATGAAACAATTAATCCCGGAAGCAAATAATTAGAAACCGGGGAAGGGACCATGTTCAACAATAATTTAGTGGTGCATAGATACTCGTCACCTCACGTATACACCATATATGCAAATTCACATAGCATTTAAGTGAGGATTCCTACTCCCTCAAGTCAAGGTTAAACCAAGCACTTACCTCAAATTCACATGCCACTCACTACTCAATTACCACTTTTCCTTTTGAATTCACCTCCAACACACTCAAATCTAATCATAATTAGCTTTATATCAGTAATTAAGGCTAAAGGAAGTAACTTTACTGAAAATTTATGATTTTCCTAAGTTTTCTAAAAAAATGTTAAAACCCGACCCCAGGTCCGCTTGGTCAAAACTCGGGGTTCGGACCATTCCGTTTACCCATTCACCCCTGATCCCGAATATGCAATTAATTTCGAAATTCGACCTCAATTCGAGGTGAAAATCCCATTTTCACAAAATTCCCTAATTCTACCCAAACCCTCAATTTTTACCATGAAAATTCTTGATTTTGAATTGAAAAGTGATGAAAAACATTGGGTAATTGAAAGAGAAGAATTTAGGATTGATTACCAACACCTTGGGGATGAATTTTTGTGAAGATAATCTCCTCTAGGTCTTTGTAGTTCGAAAATAGGTTTAAAAGCTGTTTTATATAACTGGGCAGGCCTTCATCGCGTTCGTGATGGGCTGCCGCGTTTGCGATGGGTCAGGCCCAATGGCTTTCGCGTTTGCGGAGTCTTGAACAAATTCTCATAGAGTTAGGCCCAGTGGTCTCCGCATTCGTGATCAGGTGGCCGCGTTCGCATAGAGCAAGTAGGTTCCCCCTACCCCAAGTCTATTTGTACATCGGGTTCGCGGTTGGGTAGGGGTGTTCGCGAAGGGTACTACCCCCCAGTGCTTCGCGTTTGCCTCCAACTCCACGCGTTCGCGAAGAAGGATTACTCCCATTCATCAATTATCATTTCATAACGAAGCCAACCATAATTTACATACATATCGTCACACTAGCATCCAACTCAATTCTTATGTAATATAAAAAAACCAAGAGGACAACCAACACTTCCAAAAATACTTGAAACAATACTTAACAATAAGTTAAGCATCCAAATAGACATATAACCATCAATGATCATGAAACAATTAAGCCCGGAAGCAAATAATTGGAAACTGGGGAAGGGAACATGTTCAACAATAATTTAGTGGTGCATAGATACTCGTCACCTCACCTATACACCACAAATGCAAATTCACATAGCATTTAAGTGGGGATTCCTATTCCCTCAAGTCAAGGTTAAACCAAGCACTTACCTCAAATTCGCAGGCCACTAACTGCTCAATTATCGCTTTTCCTTTCGAATTCACCTCCAACACACTCGAATCTAATCATAATTAGCTTGATATCATTAATTAAGGCTAAAGGAAGTAAATTTAGTGAAAATTTATGATTTTCCTAAGTTTTCTCAAAAAAAGTAAAAATCCCACCCCATGCCCGCTTGGTCCAAACTCGGGGTTAAGACCAAATTCCGTTTACCCATTCACCCCCAAGCCAGAATATGCAATTAGTTTCGAAATCGGACCTCAATTCCCGATCCAAATCCCATTTTTACAAAATTTCCTAATCCTACCCGAACCCTCAATTTTTACCATGAAAATTGTTGATTTTGATTTGAAAAGTGATGAAAAACATTGGGTAATTGAAAGACAAGAGTTTAGGATTGATTACCAACACCTTGGGGATGAATTTTTGTGAAGAAAATCGCCTCTAGGTCTTTGTCGTTTGAAAATAGGTTAAAAATAGGTTTAAAAGCTGTTTTATATAACTGGGCAGGCCTTCATCGTGTTCGCGATGGGCCTGCCGCGTTCGCGATGGGTCAGGCCCAATGGCTTTCGCGTTCGCGGGGTCTTGAACGCATTCTCGTAGAGTTAGTCCCAGTGGTCTCCGCGTTCGCGATCAGGTGTCCGCGTTCGCATAGAGCAAGTAGGTTCCCCCTCCCCTAGGTCTATTTATACATCGCGTTCGCGATTGAGTGGGCGCGTTCGCGAAGGGTACTACCCCCCTGTGCTTCGCGTTCGCATCCAACTCCACGCGTTCGTGAAGAAGGATTTCTCCCTCAGACATTTTTACTTTTCGCGTTCACGAGAGAAGCTTTGCGAACGCGAAGGTCAACTCGTTAGTGAACTAGAAAATAACAAAACAACAAAACAACAAAACAACAGTGAATTCTAAGTGTAAAACATCCTGTAGCCTACCGAAACTCACCCGAGCCCTCAGGGCTCTAAACCAAACATGCAGGCAAGTCTAAAAATATCAAACGGACTTGCTCGTGTGATCAAATCATGAAACTAACATTTAAAACTATGGATTTAACCTCAAAACTCATCATTTTTCTCAAGAACACTCAACTTTCACTATTTCTTAACCGGACGTCCGAATCACGTCAAATCAACTCCGATTCTTACCAAATTTCACAGATAGGATGTAAACATCATAACAAACTTGTATCGAGCTCCAGAACCAAAATACGGGCCCGATACCAACGATTTCAAACATTAATTCATTTCTTTCTTTCATTTAAAATCCAGCAAAACATTTTCTTTCAAAAATTGATTTCTAAGGCTAAGGACCTCAGAATTCAGTTTCAGGCATACGCCTAAGTCCCATATTTTACTGCGGACCTCACGGGATCGTCGGAACACAGATCTGGGTCCGTTTACTCAAAATATTGACCCAAGTCAACAAAAACCAAACTTTAACTCTAAAAATCATTATCTATTATATTTTCACATAAAAGCTTTCCGGTTTCACGCCCAGACTGTGCATGCAAATCGAGATAATTAAAATTAATCTTTTTAAGGCTAGTGAGCCTGGAATGGAGTCTTAATTTATAAGATGACCCTTTAGGTCATCACAATCTCCACCTCTAAAAAAAACGTTCGTCCTCATACAGACATAGAAAATTACCTGGACTGGCAAACAAGTGGGGACATCTACTCTGCATGTTCGACTCGGACTCCTAAGTAGCTTCCTCAACGGGCTGACCTTTCCACTACACTCGAACTGAAGGATAACTCTTTGATCTCAACTGATGAACCTGCCGCTCTAGAATGGCTACCGACTCCTCCTCATAAGTTAAATCTTTGTCCAATTGGATAGAGCTAAAATCTAACACGTGGGACGCGTCACCATGATATTTTCGGAGAAAAGATACATGAAATACCGGATAAACTGAGGATAACCCTGGAGGCAATGCAAGTCTATAAGCTACCTCCCCCACCCTATCAAGAATCTCAAATGGTTCGATATACCTAGGGCTCAACTTGCCCTTCTTCCCAAATCTCATGAAACCCTTCATGGGTGATACCCGAAGTAATAATCTCTCTCCAACCATGAATGCTACATCATGAACCTTACGATCGGCGTAACTCTTTTGCCTAGACTGAGCTGCACGAAGTCGATCCTTTATAATCTTGACCTTATATAAGGCCTCTTGAACAAAGTCTGTACCCAATAATCGAGCCTCTCCCGACTCAAACCATCCAACTGACGATGTACACCGTCTACCATATAATGCCTCATAGGGAGCCATCTGGATGCTCGACTGATAACTATTATTGTAGGCAATCTCTGCTAACGCCAAGAATTGATCCCAAGAACCTCCAAAGTCAATAACACATGAGTGGAGCATATCCTCGAGAATATGAATTGTATGCTCGGATTGCCCGTTCGTCTGAGGATGAAATGCGCTGCTCAACTCAACTCGGGTACCCAACTCTCCCTGAACTTTCCCTCCAAAAGTGCGAGGTAAACTGTGTACCTCGATCAGAAATGATAGAAACGGGAACATCGTGAAGGCGAACAATCTCTCGAACATATATCTCTGCCAACCGCTCCGAAGTGTAAGTACTTGCCACTGGAATGAAATGTGCTTATTTAGTCAACCTATCCACAATAACCCAAACGACGTCAAACTTCCTCTAAGTCAGTGGGAGGCCAACAACGAAGTTCATAGTGATACGCTCCCACTTCCACTCAGGAATCTCTATCTGCTGAAGTAAAGCATCGGGTCTTTGATGCTCATATTTCACATGTTGGAAATTCAAACAACGAGCCACATAAGCAACACTATCCTTTTTCATCCTTCGCCACCACTAGTGCTGTCGCAAGTCCTGGTACATCTTGGTAGCACACGGGTGAATAGAATACTTAGAACTGTGAGCTTCTTCAAGAATCAACTCACGAAGGCCATCAACTTTAGGCACACATATACGACCCTGCATCCTCAAAACACTATCATCTCAAACTGTAACCTTCTTGGCACCACCGTGTCGAACTGTGTCCCTAAGGACCATCAAGTGCAGGTCATCATCTTGCCAATCTCTGATACTCTCGAATAAGAAAAACCGAAAAACTGGACAAGCTAGAACATGGCTGGGCGAAATATCCAACCTCATGAACTGATTAGCCAACGTCTGAATATCTGAAGCTAACGGTCTCTCACTAACTGGAATACATGCAAGGCTTTCCATACTTATTGCTTTCCTACTCAATGCATCAGCCACCACATTGGCCTTCCCTGGATGATATAATATAGTGACGTCATAATCTTTCAATAACTCTAACCATCTCCTCTGTCTCAAATTAAGACCCCTTTGCTTGAACAGGAACTGGAGGCTATGATGATCCGTGTAAACCTCACATGGCACGCCATAAAGATAGTGCCTCCATATTGTCAATGCATGAACAATGGCTTCCAACTCTAAGTCATGGACATGATAATTCTTCTCATGAATCTTTAACTGCCGATACACATATGCTATCACCTTTCCCTCTTGCATCAATACCGCTCCCAATCCAACACGGGAAACACCACAATATATCGTAAAAGATCCTGAATCTGATGGTAACACCAATACCGGTGCTGAAGTCAAGGATGTCTTGAGCTTCTGGGAGCTCGCCTCACACTCATCCGACCATTTAAATGGGGCACCCTTCTGAGTCAATATCGTAATCGGGGCTGCTATAGACGAGAACACCTCCACAAAATGATGATAATACCCCTCCAAACCCAAGAAGCTCCTGATTTTTGTGGCTGAGGTGGGTCTAGGCCAGTTTTTGACTGCCTCTATCTTCTTAGAATCTACCTGAATGCCCTCTGCTAATATGACGTGACCCAAGAAAGCTATTGAATCTAACCAGAACTCACACTTTGAAAATTTTGCATACAACTGATTATCCCTCAAAGTATGGAGTGCTATACGGAGGTGCTGTTCATGCTCCTCCTGACTGCGCGAGTATATAAGAATATCATCAGTGAACACAATTACAAAGGAATTCAGATAAGGCTTGAAACTTGATTCATCAAATCCATAAAGGCTGCAGGGGCATTAGTCAAGCCAAAAGACATCACCAAAAGTTCATAGTGCCCATACCTTGTCCAAAAGGCTGTTTTAGGAACATCGGACGCCCTAATCTTCAACTGATGGTAGCCCGATCTTAGATCAATTTTTGAAAAAACACTGGCACCTTGAAGCTGATCAAATAAATCATCAATTCTCGGCAACAGATACTTATTTTTGATAGTAACTTTATTCAACTTCTGATAATCTATACACATTCTCAGCGATCCATCCTTATTATTTACAAACAAAACCGGTGGACCCCAGGGTGAGACACTAGGCCTGACGAAACCTTTATCAAGCAGGTCTTGCAACTGTTCTTTCAATTCTGGTGGGGCCATCTGGTATGGATGAATAGAAATGGGCTGAGTTCCCGGAGCAACATCAATACAAAAATCGATATCCCTGTCTGGTGGAATCCTCGACAGGTCTGCAAGAAACACTTTGGGAAACTCCCGAACAATAGGCACTGACTCTATTGGAGAAATCAGCATCAGAATCACGGATATGAGACAAATAAGCCAAACATCCTTTCTCAACCATGCGACGAGCCTTGGCATAAGAAATCACTCTGCTGGGAGAATGACCAGGAGTCCCTTTCCATTCTAACCGAGGCAATCCTGGCAAAGCTAAAGTAACTGTCTTGGCGTGACAGTCCAAGATGTCATAATAAGGTGACAACCAATCCATGCCCAATATGACATCGAAATCGACCATGTCAAGAAGCAACAAGTCTACACTAGTTTTGAGACCCTCAATAATGACTACGCACGAACAATATACACGATCTACAATAATAGCATCCCCCACCGGCGTAGACACATAAATAGGGAGACTCAAATAATCGCGGGGCACAACCAAATACGAGGCAAAATAGGATGACACATAAGAATAAGTAGACCCCGGATCAAACAAAACTGGAGCATCTTTATTACAAACTGAAATGGTACCTGTGATAACTGCATCAGAGGACTCCGCCTCGGTTCTGGCTGGAAATGCATATAATTGGGGCTGGGCCCCACCACCCTGTACTGCATCATCGGGAGGACCTCTGATTGGTGGTCCTCCACCTCTAACGGGATGGCCACCACCTCTAGCGGGTTGGCCTCCACCTCTAGCATGCTGACCTCCACCTCTAACATTCTGACCTCTACCTATGACTACCTGACCCCTACCCCTGGCTAGCTGGGCAGCTGGTGCTAGAACTATAGCACGAGCATTCTGGTACTGAGGCTGATTACCCAAAAATTTCGGACAAGATCTCCGAGTGTGCCCATACTCACCATACTTATAACACCCATCCTGATACTGAGGCTTACCTTGACGAACTGGGTGACCACGATAATAACTCTGAAGAGGAGGTGCTCTAATAGGGGCTGACTAATTAGAATAAGGCAAGTAAGAGCCACGACCACCTGAGGCACCATGGGACGTCTGAAGTGCTGAATTAAATGTCTTGGTAGGATGGCCTCTACCTTGAGTATCTACGCCCCCAGACGAGGCACCGCTGAATCTACCGGAATGACGAGGTCTCTTGTATGACCCCTGACCTCCCATACCGAGAACTGTCTCAACTCTCCTGGCCACATTGGCCGTATCTTGAAATGAAATCTCAGTCCCTGTCTCCTTATCCATCTGCAACCTGATGGGCTGGGAAAGGCCCTCAATAAATCTCCTAACCCTCTCTCTCTCAGTAGGTAACAAAAGAATAGCATGCCGAGCCGAATCCACAAAATGATTCTTATACTGGGTAACTGCCATGCTCCCCTGTTGAAGACGCTAAAACTGACGACACTTCTCTTCTCTGGTAGTAATAGGCAAAAATTTCTCCAAAATGATGTGAGAAAATTGATCCCAAGTCAGAGCAGCCGACCCAACTGGTCTAGTCAACAATAATCCCTCCACCATTTCTTGGTGGAACCAGTCATCTGAAATGCAGCAAAGTTGACCCCATTGGTCTCCAAAGTACCCATATTACGAAGAACCTCATGACAACTGTCCATATATTCCTGAGGATCCTCTGAAGTAGCACGACTGAAGTGAACATGGAAAATATTAATGAACCTTTCCGATCTCCACAAAGCATCGGTGGACATAGATGCCTCATCAACGGGCGGGGCTGGAGCAACTGGCTGACTTACCCCAAATGGACTGTCTGTTGGGGTCTGAACCTGAGGAGTAGTCTGATTAGGAGTGTGGGTAAAAGGAGTCTGGACTCCTCCTCCAGCCTGAGATGCGGCTGCTGCAACAGGGAGTGCGCCAGTCTTGGCTACACTCTCCATAAGGCCCACTAATCTGACCAAAGCACCCTGAAGTACCGGGGTATCAATAAACCCCTCTGGAACCTGAGCTGGTCCAGCTGGAACGGTCTGAGCTGGAGCCCCCCCATCATTCTCAATCTGGGATCCGCAACTAGGGCTGCAATATTAGCAACGAGCTGAGTCCCTCCCCTGCCTAGACCTCTGACGTGGCCTCAGCCTCTGACGTGGCCTCGGCCTCTGACGTGGCCTCGACCTCTGACGTGGCTTCAACCTCAGCCTCTAATAGGAGCCGCTGCTGCTGGAAGATCGGATTGTTGGTTAGCGGAAGAAGAAGCACGTGTTCTCTCCATCTGGGAGAGAGTAGAAGAGTTCAATCAGTATTTGAGATACCAAGAATCACACGACAGAGTAGAAATAAAAACTGAGTTTGTTCCTAACTTCATAGCCTCTGTGAGATAAGTACATACATCTCTGTACTGATCTCTCAGACTCTACCAAGTTTGTTCGTGAATTGTGAGACCTATGCAACCTAATGCTCTGATACCAACTTGTCACGACCCAAATTCCCAACCTTAGGGATCGTGATGGCGCCTAACACCACATTTCTAGGCAAGCCAATGTTAGAACTTATTTAATTTATTTATATTAAAGTCTATTTAACTGCAACAGGACAATTCAGAAATAAACTAACATTATTAATTCAAATGCATAAATTTATGGATAAAATAATAAACGAATAAATGAGCCGAACCACGAACTAAATACATAACTATAAGACTACCCTAAGGTCTGGTGTCACAATTCACGAACTACTAAGAATACTACAAATAATGGCTGAAAGAAGTATATATGTCTGTTTCGAATGAAATAAAACAACGTCTATAAAGTAAAGAGAAGACTCCAGGAATCTGCGGACACCAGCAGATCTACCTCGTGTCTCCGAACGAAACTCAGCTACTAAGATCTCCTAACTCTGACTGGTACCTGGATCTGCACAAAAGAGTGCAGAGTGTAGTATTAGTACAACCGACCCCATGTACTGAGTAAGTGCCGAGCCTAACCTCGATGAAGTAGTGACGAGGCTACGGCGGGGCGTTAACTACATAACCTGTAAACAATATATATAATAAAGTAAGAAAGAAACAATAATAATAAACTCGATAACCACTAACTTGCAATAGTAAATAAAAGAAATAACTCTGTTTAGATGTCAATTATAATCAATTCCTCAAAATTCCAAGTTTCAATTTAAATCACAGTAAAATCAGAGTATGAAAACATTTTTAATAAAATTGGAGTTTTCCAAATCCTTCTTTTCGAAAATCAGTAAAACATAAATATTCACCCTTATCGCTCCTTGTTAGGGAGCGCAACCTGCTCCCACCTGTCCACCCTTATCGCTCCTCCCTATATGTATCACCCTTATTTCTCCTGTTGCGGCTTGCAACCCGATCCCACCTGTCCACCCTTATCACTCCTTGTTGCGGCATGCAACCCGATCCCACCTGTCCACCCTTATCACTCCTTGTTGCGGCGTGCAACCCGCTCCCACCAGACATATCATATCAGTTTATTTATAAAAACTTTCACAATTCAGGCCAAGCCTTTCACAATATTTTTTTTATATCAACAATTGTAAACAGAAGCTGTAAAACTCATAAACTTCATCAATTATCATTTCATAACAAAGACAACCGGGATTTATATACATATCGTCACATTGGCATCCAACTCAATCCATATGTAACATAACAAAACCAAGAGGACAACCAATACTTCTAAAAATACTTGAGACAATACTTAACAATAAGTTAACGAATCCAAATAGACATATAACCATCAATGATCATGAAAAAATTAAGTCCGGAAGCAAATAATTAGAAACCGGGAAAGGGACCATGTTCAACAATAATTTAGTGGTGCATAGATACTCGTCACCTCACCTATACACCACATATGCAAATTCACATAGCATTTAAGTGGGGGTTCCTATTCCCTCAAGTCAATGTTAAACCAAGCGCTTACCTCAAATTCACAGGCCACTCACTACTCAATTACCGCTTTTCCTTTTGAATTCACCTCCAACACCACTCGAATCTAATCATAATTAGCTTTATATCATTAATTAAGCTTAAAGGAAGTAAATTTACTGAAAATTTATGACTTTCCTAAGTTTTCTAAAGTTAAAATCCGACCCCAGGCCTGCTTGGTCCAAACTTGGGGTTCAGACCAAATTCCGTTTACCCATTCACCCCCGAGCCCGAATATGAAATTAGTTTTGATATCTGACCTCAATTCGAGGTGAAAATTCCATTTTCACAAAATTCCCTAATTCTACCCAAACCCTCAATTTTTACCATGAAAATTCTTGATTTTGAATTGAAAAGTGATGAAAATCAGTGGGTAATTGAAAGAGAAGAGTTTAGGATTGATTACCAACACCTTGGGGATGAATTTTTGTGAAGATAATCTCCTCTAGGTCTTTGTAGTTCGAAAATAGGTGAAACATAGGTTTAAAAGCTGTTTTATATAACTGGGCAGGCCTTCATCGCGTTCGCGATGGGCCTGCCGCGTTCGCGATGGGTCAAGCCCAATGGACTTCGCGTTCGTGGGGTCTTGAACGCATTCTCGTAGAGTTAGGCCCTGTGGTCTCCGCGTTCGCGATCAGGTGGCCGCGTTCGCATAGAGCAAGTAGGTTCCCCCTCCCCCAGGTCTATTTGTACATCGCGTTCGCGGTTGAGTGGGCGCGTTCGCGAAGGGTGCTACCCCCCAGTGCTTCGCGTTCACATCCAACTCCACCCGTTCGCGAAGAAGGATTTCTCCCATAAACTTCATCAATTATCATTTCATAACGAAGCCAACCATAACTTATATCCGTATCGTCACACTGGCATCCAGCTCAATCCTTGTGTAACATAAAAAAACCAAGAGGACAGCACAACACTTCCAAAAATACTTGAAACAATACTTAACAATAAGTTAACAATCCAAATAGACATATAAACATCAATGATCATGAAACAATTAGGCCCAGAAGCAAATAATTGGAAACAGGGGAAGGGACCATGTTCAACAATAATTTAGTGGTGCATAGATACTCGTCACTTCACCTATACACCACAAATTCAAATTCACATAGCATTTAAGTGGGGATTACTATTCCCTCAAGTCAAGGTTAAACCAAGCACTTACCTCAAATTCGCAGGCCACTAACTGCTCAGTTATCGCTTTTCCTTTTGAATTCACCTCCAACACACTCGAATCTAATCATAATTAGCTCGATATCATTAATTAAGGCTAAAGGAAGTAACTTTAGTGAAAATTTATGATTTTCCTAAGTTTTCTCAAAAAAGGTTAAAACCCACCCCATACCCGCTTGGTCCAAACTCGGGGTTCAGACCAAATTCCGTTTACCCATTCACCCTCAATCCCGAATATGCAATTAGTTTCGAAATCGGACCTCAATTCACAGTCAAAATCCCATTTTTACCAAATTTCCTAATTCTACCCAAACCCTTAATTTTTACAATGAAAATTCTTGATTTTGATTTGAAAATTGATAAAAAACATTGGGTAATTGAAAGAGAAGTGTTTAGGATTGATTACCAACACCTTGGGGATGTATTTTTGTGAAGAAAATCGCCTCTAGGTCTTTGTAGTTCGAAAATAGGTGAAGAATGGTTTAAAAGCTGTTTTATATAACTGGGCAGGCCTTCATCGTGTTCGCGATGGGTCAGGCCCAATGGCCTTCGCGTTCGCAGGGTCTTGAACGCATTCTCGTAGATTTAGGCCCAGTGGTCTCCGCGTTCGTGATTAGGTGGCCGCGTTCGCATAGAGCAAGTAGGTTCCCCCCAGGTCTATTTGTACATCGCGTTCACGTTTGAGTGGGCGCGTTCGCGAAGGGTACTACCCCCCAGTGCTTTGCGTTCACATCCAACTCCACGTGTTCATGAAGAAGGATTTCTCCCTCAGACATTTTTACTCTCCGCATTCACGAGAGAAGCTTCGCGAACGTGAAGGTCAACTCGTCAGTGCACTAGCAAACAACAAAACAACAGAGAATTCTAAGTGTAAAACATCCCGTAGCCTATCCGAAACTCACCCGAGCCCTTGGGGCTCTAAACCAAACATGCACGCAAGTCTGAAAATATCTTACGGACTAGCTCGTGCGATAAAATCATGAAAATAACATTTAAAACTATGGATTTAACCTCAAAACTCATCATTTTTCTCAAGAACACTCAACTTTCACTATTTCTCAACCGGATATCCGAATCACGTCAAATCAATTCTGATACTTACCAATTTTCACAGATAGGTTGTAAACATCATAACAAACCTGTATCGAGCTGCGGAAGCAAAATACGGGCCCGATACTAATAGTTTCAAACATTATTCATTTCTTTCTTTCATTAAAAATCCAGCAAAATATTTTTTTTCAAAAAATTGATTTATAAGGCTAAGGACCTCGGAATTCAGTTCCGGGCATACGCCCAAGTCCCATATTTTACTGCGAACCTCCCGGGATTGTCGGAACACAGATCTGGGTCCGTTTACTCAAATTGTTGACCCAAGTCAACTAAAATCAAACTTTAACTCTAAAAATCATTATCTCGTATATTTTCACATAAAAGCTTTCTGGTTTCACGCCCGAATTGCGCACGTAAATTGAGGTAATTAAAATTAATCTCTTTAATGATAATAAGCCTGGAATGAAGTCTTAATTTATAAGATGACCCTTTGGGTCATCACATGGACACATGTTGTGAAATTTGTGGAGAAGGCCACACGAGTGACCAATGTCCGATGAATCCAAAATCTATTTATTATGTGGACCAGCAGAGTTAAGGTCCAATGAACCAAAGTGCATGATATGGGAATGCTTATAATCCCAATAGGAGGAACCACCCGAATTTCTCATGGGGTAGAAACCAGGCTAGTCAAAATCAATACAGACCCCAAGGAAACTACAATCAGCCCCAAAGTCCACCACAACAGGTACAAGAAAGCACCAATGATATGTTGAAAAGGATATTAATTGACAACCAACATCTTCGAACAAACAACAAGTAGTTGAGGACTGATTTTCAATATTTAGAAAGGCAGATTGGGCAGTTAGCTGCTAAACAAAATACCCGACCTACTGGAGCACTCCCAAGTGATACTGGGAAAAATCCTATTGAACAAACACAAGCAATTTATCTAAGAAGTGGGAGAGAATTGGTGGAGCCTCCTTCTCAAAAGCATGTATCTGAAAGAGAGTTGGTTCTAAAGCCAGTAAAAGAAGACGGAAAGAAAGATGATGAACATAGGTAGGAGATAGAGGTAAGTCTACCACTGACTTTTCCTCAAAGGTTGCAAAAGTCAAAAGATGAGTCCAAGTAAAAAAAGTTATTAGATATCTTGAGCTAGGTGTAGATGAATCTACCTTTGATAAAAGTGCTGCAAGAAGTTCCTAATATGCCACATACTTGAGAGACATCGTGTCCAATAAAAAAAGCTTGACATAGTTTGAAACGGTTTCACTTAATGAGGAGTGTAGTGCTAGAGTACAGAGTAAGCTCCCGCCTAAGTTGAAGGATCCAGGTTGTTTTACAATTCTCTTGGCGATTGGAAAACACAAGGTTGATAGATCCTTGTGTGATATGGGAGCGAGCATTAATATGATGCCACTATCAGTGTTCAAGCAACTCGATCTTATATCCCCCTAACCTACTAGTATAACTCTACATCTAGAAGATCGTTCATTAGCACTATATGAAGGAATTATCTAAGATGTGCTGGTACGAGTAGGGAGGTTCATCTTTCCCGCAGGTTTTATTATTCTTGACTACATGGCCGATGAGGAGGTTCCAATTATGTTAGGGCGACCATTCCTGGTTACTAGTGGAGCACTTATTGATGTGAGAGAGGGAAAGCTAAAGATGAGAGTGCACGATGAAGAACTCACATTTAATTTGTACAAGACGCTTAACCTTCCTAAGCATTATGAGGATTTGTGCATGATCTCTGTGGTGGAATCAATGTTGATAGAGCAAGGTCCTTATGTGGAGCTTACTGGCATAGAAAAGAAAATCGAGTTAGAAGAAGTGGTGTTGTGTCTGAATGTGTAAAGGTAAAAGAGAAAAGGGTTAGGGAGGAAAAAGGAGATCCTCCTAGAGCGCGCAAAAAAGGAAAAACTTCATGGAAAGAGAAGGAAGCGAAAGTGCCCAGCCTGAGGAGAGTAGCAGAGTCGTGCCACGACTATATATAAGGCGCTTATTGGGAGGCAACCCAGCATGCATTTTATTTACTTTTTTTTGTAGTGTCACGTTTTGTTTGTTTTTGTTTTGCAGATTAGGTTAAGTCTGAGTACCCGAAGTTGAAGCTAAGAAGCATGCTTGACCTTAAGTGTGGGGCCGTCCCAACCCTTAATATTGCGAATCAGCTAGGCCCTAGAGGGTCTCAGGAAGTATTTTTCATCCTTGTTTTAGTATTTTCTCTATGATCGACGCATCGAGGACTGTGCATGAAATAAGTGTGGGGGTGGGGGAACTACTTTCTGAGTGTAATTTTGTAAATTTTTTTTTTCTCATTAGTTTTTTATATAAAACCCGTAGTTAGTAATAGTCAAGTTTTGAGTAGTGGTAGACACACTGATGTATGGCTAGAATTCATGGTTTAACGCATTATGTGCCTTACATTTTATGTGCGTTAATGATAAAAAATACACTTCGTATGTGCATAATGGAGTATATTTCATGTGTAGGTGAATTGGAGATGGAAGTTGAGCTAAATGGAGGCATAAACGTCAAAAATACGCTCAAGAGTCAAAAAGGAGTGAACCTGGCTATAGCCAGGCTTTTGGGCTGTAAAGCCTGGCCTAGCCAGGCGTTTGGGCCCTAACGCCAGGCCTGGCCAGGCGTTAGCCAGGCGTTTGGCCTATAACGCCTGGTCCATGGTCCGGCCCAGTCCGAGTTTTGAATATTTTAAGTGTTTCCCTATTTTACTAGAAGTGTCCCACACATTTAGGGTTTGTCCCAAACATATAAATAGACCCAAAAACAAACTTTGAGGATGATGCCATTGGAGAGAAGAGAAGCCTGTGGAATACTACTCAGCAAAGCAAAACATTGATTTTTACATCCTTTATTCATTACTTTGTAGTTTAATTATGCAAGTTATTATGGAGTTGATTATTATGAGCATGATTAGCTAATTTATTTAATCTAGGGTTTTTGTGGAACCCGTTGGGGAATGAACTTATTGTGATATTAATATAGCTTTGATTGATTGATTAAACTCTATTTGTTCAACTACGTTCTTGTTGTAGTTGATTGAAGGGCCCTCAATTAGCTGTTCCTATTTATTATGTATCTACTTGAGAGAGAGTGCATATTTAGGTAGTTGTTTGAACAACATCACTCCCAGAGTGTAGACGAAAGTCATAACCGAGGGTTTAGAAGTTGGATTAGAAATAACGATACTTCGGGTGCAAGCTAAAGTGAACTGTAATGCAATCTAGCTTGCGTAACTTGAGAGAGTGCGTCTAGTAAATTATCATAATTACTTGAGAGAGATTTATGGTAGATAGAGTGTTCATGATTTATAGAAAAAAACTAATCAAACTATAAGAAGTATCCGAGAAGGAAGTTCACCGACGGGGGAAACCATAACCTTAGACCTTTATTGAAAAACTTGAACCTGACATGGAAGATCCAGATAACAGGAACAACAATGGGGACACTGTGGTAGACCCTGTCACTCAAATAGGGGAAGAGTCTTCTTTATATGACTGGGCACAACCCACGACAGAGAGTTTGGCCACTGCGATACTAGTCCCTCAGATACAGGCTGAATCTTTCCAGATTACAAATAATATGCTACATTTGTTACAGAACAAGGGACTATTTTCAGGGTCATACATCGAAGACCTCCAACAGCATTTGAAGAACTTCCTGTCAATTTGCAAAATACAGAGGCAGCCAAACATCACTCAGGAGGCAATAAAACTANATGGGAGGAGTTAGTTAAGTAGTTCGTGAACAAGTTTCAATCACCCAACAAGACTGCTCAACAAATTGATGAAATCTTGAGCTTCAGACAGAAACCAGTTGAAACATTGCATGAGACATGGGAAAGATTTAAGGGAATGCTGGTTATCTGTCCACACCATGGTATTCCGGAGCAGATGTTTGGGCAGCGTTTTTATATGGGTCTAGCTGATACTGTTAAAGCTAATTTTGATGCTTCAGCTGGTGGAGCATTCTTGAGTAAAACGTGGAGAGAAAGTCAGATCTTGCTTGATAAAATGGCGAAAAATTTAGGATGGACAACAAGGAATGCACCCATTACTCCTGCAGTTCACTCAGTGCCATTCGATCCATCCAATACTATTGCAGAGAATGTGGCCACCTTGATAACACAGATGAGCATACTAACTAAGAAGGTGGAAGAATAAGGGCAAAAACAGCAGGTACACATCGTAGATACAACCAAAGGGGGGCTTATGAACATCTTGCATTAGTCAACCATTTGGTAACCAGTGGAATGCAAAATGTGATCACCCTCCTTATCCAGAAAACATGAATTATGTGTCAAATTATGGAAGCCAGAGAGGGGGGCAGAACTGGGGTCAGCAAGTTCCACCGTATAGACCACCTCACCAACAACAGAACAGTGGAAATATGGGTGTCATGAGACCACAAGG
>ML399516.1:2631-31380 GCA_005239525.1 Nicotiana knightiana | reverse complement strand
GGGGGGGAGGGGGGGGATGCCCCCTTGGTGTAGAAAATTGTTTTCTATATTTTGTAATCTTCTTTTGTTTTGATGAACTCCTTTGTAACACCTTTTGAATATATGAAAAAGGAGTTTCCTTGATTGTTTTTCTTAGCTTTCGATTTTCTTCAAAGTTTGCTCTATTTTTGATACTATAACTTTTGATAGTTGAGTGTGCATTGGCTCAAATTCGGGGTAAGGTAAACCCTTAGGTTTACTGATGGAATACCTCTTATGGTTTTATCCTCTAGCTAAGCTTTAAGTCGATTTGGCGTGAGCTCGGGGTTATGGGACTCTCTATTCCGAGCTGAGTAAGGTCTCGAGCCACGCGTGCTTTGGCCTATATGTTCTTAAATATTGGCTCTTAAGATTTAATATTGGCCCTTAGGCACTTTTAGGTTGGCCTTAGGCACTTTTAGGTTGGATCAATTCGGCCTCTAAAATGTCTACAATTTTTCCCTCTTTCCGGCGAAAAGACTTAATGAAAAATTTAGTATGCCTTAGCATGTGTTTTTTGTACTCGTTGGATTTTTCGAAGGTCCAATCGATTGGGACCTCGTTTAATTCGTCGTGTAACAATAATAGAATACCTCTTGAGGTTTTTTCGAAGGCTGATATTATCGAAGCCTCTGAATTATTCGAGGGATGGTCTTATCGAAGCCCTTTATCATTTGTTTTTGCCGAGGGTAGCCTGATTTAACCGTTTTTTGAAGTGTTTGAAGGCCTTTTTTTTTTATGGCGGAAGTGGGACGTCTCCAAGCTGCGTTATTCGGCCGTAGCCTTTTCATATGATCGTAGTCTTTAATATGGCCGAAGCCTATAATGTGGCCGTAGACATTGGGTATGTCTCTTGGACTTGTTTCCCGATAACCTTTCAAACATTTTTGAAAGGTTAGTCCCCGAGTATAGTGGTCTTAGCATTTATATCGAGGGGGTGCCTCTTAGAGGTCTTATGAGTTCGAGTTTTTGATGATTCGATGTGTTGACTGTCGATTACAACCCTCGAGTATTCGGGGTGCACTTGCGTTCTGTCCCTTGAGCCGTTTCTCATAGAATTATAAGTGTGAAACTCGCATCATAGTAGACTTCTTTGAAACACAAAGTGTTTTGATACAGCAAGAATGCTTCTTTGAATAATTGATACATGCGCACATGTTTTGCCGTTGGGGGCTCGATTATTCTACATGGACACGGTTCATTTGACCGTTTGGCCCATTACAAAGTTCTCCTATCAAGGCCCTCTTTCACGTGAATTGTTTTCTTCGAAAATTCAACCTCTGAGGGTGACGTCCCCTAGTATTCGAGGTTGATTGAAAAGAAGCCTTGAATACTTTGTTGAATTCCCCTTAGATAGAATATAAATGTTGCCTCGTTAAAAACTTTGCCGGGAAAACCCATTCGGGATAAAACCCGATCTAAGAGGAAAAGAGTGCAACGCATGCTTTAAAACCTAAGGTCTTCGAGCTGAAGGGTGCTTCAATGTCTCTAATCGAACACCTGCAAGGATTTAGTCTTAAATATAAATAAAAAAGGGGAGAAGGTCATACCTTAGCAATAATATCGTTTGAGCAGTGATATGTTCCAATTGTTTGGTAGTTGCTCGCCTTCCATTGTGCTAAGTTTGTAGGATCCTTTCCTTACGACTCCGAGGGCTCGGTACGGTCCTTCCCAATTGGGGCCTAGTTTCCCTTCGTTTGGGTCTCGAGTATTGAGGGTGACTTTCCTTAGAACTAAGTCCCCGACTCCGAAATGGCAAAGGTTTGCCCTTCTGTTGTAATACCTCTCGATCCTTTGCTTTTGCGCGGCCATTCAAACTAGTGCGGCTTCACGTTTTTCATCTTATAGCTCGAGACAAGTTTTCATAGCCTCGTGGTTCGAATCCTCGGTAGTATGCTGAAACCTGACGCTAGGCTCCCCGACCTCGACCGGAATCAATGCTTCGGACCCATACACCAAAGAAAATTGGGTTTCCCCCGTGCTCGATTCGACGTGGTTCGATATGCCCATAGCACCTCGGGCAATACTTCTCTCCATTTCCCTTTAGCACCATTCAACCTCTTCTTTAAGTTTTGAATAATAGTTTTGTTTGCAGACTCGTCCTGGCCATTTGCGCTTGGGTGATAGGGCGTTGATAAAATCCTTTTTATTTTATGGTCTTCGAAAAACAATTTCACTTTGTTGCCGATGAACTGCTTCCCATTTTCGCATACTATTTCAGCGGGTATCTCGAACCGACACACGATGTGGTCTCATATGAAGTCAATGACTTCTTTTTCTCTTATTTTCTTGAAGGTCTGCGCTTCTACCCATTTTGAAAAGTAGTCAGTCATAAAAAAAAATTTAGCTTTACCTGGTGCCTTTGGTATGGGGTTGACGATGTCCATCCCCCATTTCATGAATGGACATGAGGATAGGACCGAATGGAGTTGTTCACCGGGCTGATAGATCATTGATGCGAACCTTTGGCATTTATCACACCTTCGAACGAACTCCTTAGTATCTTTTTCCATGTTATTCTAGTAATATCCTACTCTAATCACCTTGCGAACCAAAGAGTCGGCACCAGAGTGGTTCCCATAAGTGCCTTCGTGGATTTCTCGTAGTACATAATCGGTGTCTCCCGGTCCCAAGCACACCGCCAGTGGTCCGTCGAAGGTTATTCTGTATAGTGTTCCATTTTCATCGAGCGAGAATCGAGCTGCTTTGGCTCGTTGGGCTCTCGACTCTTTTGGGTCCGAGGGGAGCTTCCCGTGCTTCAAGTATTCGACGTACTTATTCCTCCAATCCCACGTCAAACTTGTTGAATTAATTTCTGCATGGACTTCTTTGACCAATGACCTCAACAATTGAATGACAGTCCCCGGGAAGATATCATCTTCTTCAACCGAAGACCCCAAATTCGCAAGTGCATCGGCCTCGTTGTTCTGTTCTCGAGGTACATGGTCCAGTGTCCATTCCTTGAAGCGATGCAATGTCACTTGAAGTTTGTCTAAGTACCTTTGCATTCTATCTTATCGAACTTCGAAGCTTCCGTTTACTTGGTTTACTACCAAAAAAGAGTCACACTTGGCCTCAATGACCTCTGCTCCCAGGCCCTTGGCCAGTTCGAGACCTGCAATCATGGCCTCATACTCGCCCTCATTGTTAGTAAATTTAGAAGTTTTGATAGATTGTCTTATGATATTTCCCGTAGGCGATTTTAAAACAATACCGAGCCCCCCTTTCACATTCGAGGCACCATTTGTGAAGAGGGTCCATACCCCTGAAGATGTACTCATTTTTAGCAAGAGTTCCTTTTCTACTTCGGGTATAAGGGCAGGCGTAAAATCAACCATGAAATCTGCCAAAATTTGAGACTTGATAGCCGTTCGGGGTTGATATTCGATATCATACCCTCCAAGTTCGATGGCCCATTTGGCCAATCGGCACGATAATTCGGGTTTATGCAAGATATTTCGAAGTGGGTATGTAGTCAATACACATATAGGGTGACATTGAAAATATGGTTTTAATTTCCTAGATGTGTTTATTAGTGCAAGTGCTAACTCTTCTAAATGCGGGTACCTGGTTTCAGCATCTCCTAGGGTCAAACTTACATAATAAACTGGAAATTGTGTACCTTGTTCTTCTCGAACCAACACGCCACTTATCGCTACCTCGGACACGACTAAATACAAGTAAAGTTTTTCATCCTCCTTCGGAGTATGAAGCAAGGGTGGGCTCGAGAGATACCATTTTAACTCTTCTAAGGCTCGTTGACACTCCGGAGTCCATGCGGAATCTCTCTTCTTCTTGAGTAGGGAAAAGAAATGATGACTCTGATCCGATGATCTCAAGATAAATCGGCCTAGGGAAGCTATCAGTCCGGTTAGCCATTGTACGACTTTCACCTTATTTACGACGGTGATTTCCTCGATGGCTTTGATTTTGTCGGGGTTGATCTTGATCCCCCTGTTCGACACCATGAAACCTAAGAACTTGCCCAAGCCAACTCTAAAAGCGCATTTCTCGGGATTGAGTTTCATGTTGTATTTTTTAATATCTCGAACGTTGCCTGCAAATGAGTCAAATGGTCCTCTGCGCGCAAGGACTTAACTAGCATGTCATCAATATAAACTTCCATATATTTGCCTATCTGATGTTCGAACATTTTATTAACTACGCGTTGGTATGTAGCCCCTGCATTTTTTAGCCCGAAGGGAATTACGTTATAGAAATATGTATCATACTTTATGATAAACGAATTCTTTTCCTGGTCCTTCGGGTTCATTTGAATTTGATTGTACTTGGAGTAGGCATCGAGAAAAGTAAGGATCTCGTGGTCGGCCGTAGCATCGATCAAACGATCAATGTTGGTCAATGAGAAAGGGTTTTTAGGGCATGCTTTGTTCAAATCTTTGTAGTCTACACACATTCTAAGTTTGTTTCCCTTTTTAGGAACTACTACCTCATTAGTTAGCCACTCGGGATATTTTACTTCCCTAATGGACCTTATCTTAAGAAGTTTGGTTACCTCGTCTTTGATGAATGTGTGATTTACCTTGGACTAAGGCCTCCTCTTTTGTTTCACCGTTTTAAATCTGGGATCGACACTCAGTCGTTGGGTGGTTATCTCCGGTGGGATCCCTGTCATATCTAAGTGGGACCAAGAAATGCAATCAATGTTATCGATAAGGAATTGAATGAGTTTTTTCCTGATTTCGGGGGTTAATCCCGTCCCCAGGTATATCATTCGTTCCGACAGATACTCGATCAATATCACCTGCTCAAGTTCCTCGACCGTGGAATTTGTCGCATCTGATTCCTCAGGAGCCATGAAAGCTCGAGGGGTAAGGATATAGACTGTGATTGCTATTCGGCTACCTGTTTGTCCTTGACGCTCGACTTTTCGATATAGAGGGCGTCAATAATGGTGCCAATTCATGGACTACAAACATCTTCTTACCTTGCCATGTTGAAGCCATTAAAGACTCGAGATGCTGGTATGATTTGGTCAAGCAGCCCGAGCTACTCCACGACCCTCGACCTGATTATATTTGTCGAGCTACCTGAATCCACAAGAACACGTTTAATTGAACTTTATTTAAAATTATAGAAATTACCAGTGCATCGTCGTGCGGCTGAGATAAGCCCTCAGTGTCTTCCTCATTGAATGTGAGGGTGTCCTCGGGCATGTAGTCCCGAGTCCACTTCTCCCTTGTGATTGATACTTTGGTGCGTTTGAATATGGGTCCCTGTGGGATGTCGACTCCGCCGATGATCATGTGAATAACATGTTGAGATTCCTCCAGTTCATTCTTCCTGTTGGCATCTCGTTCTCTGAAATAGTTCTTGGCCCTATCACTGAGAAATTCCCGAAGATTACCCTCATTGAACAATCGGGCTACCTCCTCTCTCTGTTGCTTGCAATCCTCGGTTTTGTGCCCATGTGTACCGTGATACTTGTACATCAAGTTTGGATTCCTCTGAGAAGGGTCAGTTTGTATGGGTTTAGGCCATATGATATCTCTAATCTTACCAATAGCTAAGATGATACCCGAGGCATCGATGCTAAAATTATATTCTGACAATTGAGGTGCCTCCACCGGTCCTGAATGCCTATCGAACCCGGTCTTGCTTATGAGTCCCCGAGTGTAACGACCCGACCGGTATTTTTCAAAATTTAAGCTCCATTTGGCGGCATAAGGCTTTGAGACTATTCAAATTATTTATATCGACCTGCGTGCATGGCTGGATTCAGTTACCGGATTATTCGGAGTCGAATTGGAAGAAGGATTCTAGTTTTGGAAGCTTAAGCGGTGAAATTTGACCGGGATTTAACTTTTGTGTAAACGGCTCCGAAATAAGTTTTGGATAATGTCAACAGCTCCGTATGGTGATTTTGGACTTAGGCGCGCATCCAGATTCGAATTTGGAGGTCCGTAGGATAATTTGAGGCAATTCGGCGAAAGTTGAAAAAATTTAAAGTTTGGGAAATGGAGAAGTTTGACCCATATTTGTCTTTTGTGATATTTGGGTCGGAATGTGATTTCGAGAGTTGTCTCATCTCCGTTATGTATTTTGGGACTTTTCTGCAAAATTTGGCGTCATTTCGAGTTTGTTTGATTGGTTTCGGCACGAGTTTTTGAAGTTGGAAGATTTGGAAGTTCATAGTGTGATTCATGGTGCGATTTACATTTTCGGCATTGTTTGATATGATTTGAGACCCCGAACTAGTCCGTGTTAGGTTATGAAAATTTTTTGTGTGTTAGACGTGGTTCCAGGGACCGTGTTAGGTTATGAAACTTGTTTGTGTGTTAGACGAGGTCCCGGGGATCTCGAGTGTGTTCCGGATGGGCTACGTGTCATTTTCCCTAATTTTGAACTTTTAATCTGGTGTCTGAAGTTCCCTTCCGTGATCGCATAGTTCAAATTGCGATTGCGTAGTGTAATGTCGACCTGCCATAATTTCCTTCATCGCGTTCGCATAGTTGGGTTCGCGATCGCGAACATATAATTTCTTCTGCAACGCGTTCGCTTCTAAATGTCTGAGATCGCGTAGAGTTAGCCTTGCTGGGAACCCCAACTTGTTCTTCGCGTTCGCGTCACTGAGTATGCGATCGCGTAAGCTTAGTCCACTATTATCTGCGTTCACATCACCTTGTTCGTGTTCGCATAGGATTCTGCCTCTTCTCTTTCGCGTTCGTGAGTGTGTCTTCGTGTTCGCGAAGTACAACCTGGGCAGCCTTCCTTTTTCTTCTTCGCGATCGCAAATGATGTTCCGCGATCGCGATTCATTAAATGCCTGGGTAGAATATAAATCTTCAAATCGAGGGTTAGGCCATTTCTATCATATTTTGACTAGTAGAGCTCGATTTTAAGAGATTCTTGGTGGCTTTTTCAAGTAATTCGATTGGTTAAGTGTTCTTCACCTAGAATTAAATATACTTCATGATTTTATCCTTGTTTCTGTCATTGAATTTGTGTTTTGAATAAGGAAAATGTTGGGTTTTGAAGAAAAATTTCTAAAATAAAAAGTAATGATTCGAGGGGTGAAATAGTATCGAAATTTGATAATTTTTGATGGTTGAACTCATATTGGAATGGGTATTCGGGTTTTGTAAAATTTGTCGAGTTCCGAGGTGCGGGCTCGGGGGTCGACTTTTGGACCGATTTTTAGAATTTGATAAAGATTGAGGCTTTATGATCCGAAATAGTTTCTTATATGTTTTATTTATGTTTTAAAGTTATTTCGGTTAGATTTGAGCCATCCGGAGGCTTTTTCACCCGAGAAATCTATTTTAGAGTACTGGGTTGTCGTCTTTGAGGTAAGTATCTTGCCTAATCTTGTGTGGGGGAACTACCTCTTAGGATTTGAGTCTTTTGTGTTGATTGTAGTGCTTGTACGCGAGGTGATGAGTGCGTGCTCAGACTTATTTGTAGAAGTTGC
Organism: Nicotiana knightiana; assembly: GCA_005239525.1. Lineage (NCBI taxonomy): Eukaryota > Viridiplantae > Streptophyta > Magnoliopsida > Solanales > Solanaceae > Nicotiana > Nicotiana knightiana. Next base: position 23,930 of record ML399516.1, on the reverse strand, counting down.
CCATTTAGGAAACTTAGGTTCTTATATTCACTGAGTATAAATTTGTTCTTGACATGATTGAGTTCCTAATCTCTGGTTTCATTTTTACTTGCCTAATTTAGAATTTGCTTTCTTTTTGATCCAGTCTTATTGCCTATTTGACTCCTTGACTAAACTGAAGATTTCATCCCTTTATACTATCATACTATATATTCATAACTGCTTATCTCTATTTGTAATTTTCATTACCACCCTATAATTGGTTAGTCTTAATTAAAGTTATGGTTACCTTCCTGCTGCTTACCCTTAAGTGAAATTGTTGAATATCCTCGAAATTTTCTCAACCTTAAAGGTAGTTTAGACATCTTATATCTTAATTGACTTGCCCTTATTTGAAATTTTCGGATTCGTGTTAATTTCTTGTTGCCGAATCGTGCAATTAGGTACGACTATTACATGTCATTTTCTTCCTTGTTGAGCTGTCCTTATTACGCCTAATATTCTTTGTTGTGCTTATTCTTTTTGAACTAGCCTTTCCTTTATTATGGTCGAAGGTTCTTGAGTTGATGTATTTACCGTATCTTATATATTGTCATTTTGTTGTTATACTTGTCGTGGTGATGCACGAGGTTTCTGCCGTGAGGTTATGGTTATTGTGATGCACGAGGTTTTTACCGTGCGATTGTTGATATGGGTATTTGCACGATGTTTCTGCCGTGTCGTATTTTCTATTGATAATGCACATGTGGCCTGACAAGGCGGGATATATATATGTGGGTTGCGCATGTGGAAAGAAAAGGTAAGAACATTGTTGTGCGCGTGTGGCGAGAAAAGGCGGGCACTTATTTGACTATTGCACACGTGGCGAGACGAGGTGGGCTGTGTCAGGGGTTGCTTGTGATACTTGTGTTGGCCTGAGGGAATTCTTTGTTTGTTGACACTGTGTAATGGTACACTTACTGTGTGAATTTAGTCGTGTGGAAATTGTGAGAAAACAATGTACGTGTTGCCCTTTTTCTTTCCTTATGCTTATTGGTTATTGAATCATGTTATAACACCTGCAAAAGCATACACGCAGTTAAGCACTATTATCGGATTAAGAGTTTTCCTTGTTGTTGTCGAGAATAATACTCTTGTCGTACTTACAATATATGTGGGAATGACCCCAAATGGCGCGTGAGTTGTCCGTGCAGTTATTATTGAAATGGGGGCACGAGATGCCGATGTTAGGGTTCAGATACTAGGACCCGTGAGGGTTGATTTTGTCCGAGATTGGGTACCTCGTGGAGATGACTAAGAACTTGATTTAAAAGTAGTCGAAATTGTTGAGTCCTTACTTTTTCTTGTTATATATTTACATTCCGGATTTATTTGTGTTCACTTACTCTTTCGTGCTATTTTTACGATTTTTCCGCTATTACTTGTTATTCCTTTCCTTATTGAATTTACTGTATTGTTAGTCCTATTGTGTAGCCCTTATGTAAATGTCATAATCCGTTGTCTTATATTTATACTTGTTCATCTCTTAGACTAGTGGGTGTCTTGACTAGTCCTCGTCACTACTTCACCGAGGTTAGTCTTGATACTTAATGGGCACCACTGTGGTGTGCTCATACTACTCTTCTGCACATTTTTGTGCAGATTCTAGGTTTTTGCGTAGCTGGCCGATCGATAGTTAGCAGGGCAGTTGCTATTGAGGAAACTCAAGGTAAAATCGCTACAGAGTTCGCGGGTTTCATAGTCACCATCGTATTCTCGTTTTGTTCATACATTATTGTACTTATTTCTGAACAATGGTATTTAGGAGTTATAGTGTGAACTTCTGTAAAGCTTATGACTTGTGCTACCGAATTTTGGGAATGTGTTCATTGCATATAGAATTCTTTTCAGAAAGTATTAGATTTTATTTCTTATTGTTGTTATTCCATAAATGTTAGGCTTACCTAGTACTTAAGACTAGGTTCCATCACGATACCCAACGAAGGGGAAATTTGGGTCGTGACAGGTTGGCATCGGAGCCCTAGGTTCATAGATGCTACGAGTCATAAACAAGTTTAGTAGAGTTTTGCGGATCGGTACGGAGACGTCTGTACTTATCTTCGAGAGGCTACAAAACTGTTAGGATGACTTCACTTCCTTCGTTCCTATCGTGCGATTTATTGGTCTTGAAGCTTGAAAAATTTATCATTCCATTCTCTCACAGATGGTGAGGACGCGAGCTGCAGATCCTGATGATGTTACCCTCGGGGCAGGTGTCGCCAGGGGCAGAGGCAAAGGCAAAGGCCGACGAGGGGAACGTGCCGCAGCTAGAGCATCTACCAGAGCAGCGGTCGGGGAGCCGCCAGTAGTCCCAGTTGGGAGGCTGGTACTGGAGGCGTCTACTATTAACCCCGGACTTCAGGAGACTTTAGCACAGTTCCTGAGCATGTTTGGTACATTGGCTCGGGCGTGGTTGATTTCAGTGACACCAGCTACCTCACAGACTGGGGGAGGAGTTCAGACTCCCACCGCCCACACTCCAGAGCAGCGAGATCATGTTTGTCAGGTCCCAGGTGCCATGGCAGCACAACCTTTGGTCCCAGTTTAGCCTTTGGTTAGGGCAACAACATCTAAGGAAGAACAACTTAGACTTGAGAGGTACAAGAAGTACCACCCTCCTACCTTCAGTGGATTGATGACAGATGATGCCCAGGGTTTCCTGGAGTAATGTCACCACATTCTTCGTACTATGGGTATTGTGGAGACAAGCGGGGTTGCTTTTGTTACATTTCAGCTCAGGGGAGCGGCTTATCAGTAGTGGCGAGCATATGAGTTGGGTAGCCCGACCGATTCAGCTTCACTTACATGGAGTCAGTTTTCAGAGATGTTCTTGAGAGAGTTTGTACCTCAGTCCCTCCGAGATGCATGGCGCGCGGAATTTGAGCAGCTGCGCCAGGGCACTATGTCAGTATCAGAGTGTGCCGTAAAATTTAGTGATTTGGCCAGACATCCATCTACCTTGGTCGCTACAGTTAGAGAGCGGGTCCGTAGATTATTGAGGGGCTCAGGCGTGATATTCGGTTCAGCATGGCTCGGGAGTTAGAGTCATATGTTTCATTTCAGCAGGAAGTAGGGATTGATCGTGGAGTTGAGGGCATGTGGGATCGTGAGAGAGATGACAGGCGGTAGTATGAGAGAGGTGACAGGCGGGGGTATTATAGAGAGAACAGGCGAGGCCAGGAGAAAGAGGGCAGAAAGTCGAGGAGGCCTTGTAGGTTGAAGAGATCTGTTGGTCCATATTTTGGAGGCAGGGTACGACATGGTAGAGGTTTTATGGGCCAGCCAGTTCAGTTTGCACTTCCGGCTTCGCACAGTGCTTCAGGTTCTCATGAGTCTCAGAGTACTTGTACTGCACAGCTTCCACAGCCACGTCATTAGAGAGGTTGTTTTGAGTGTGGAGATATCAACCACATAGTGAGAGATTGTCCTAGGCTCTGCACAGATATGTCACAACGGGGTATTCAGGCGAGTAGGGGGCGCCCAAAAGGGGGAGGCCCGGACCGTTGATGTGTTCCATATAGTAGGTAGGAGGCCGTTGTGCCATATGTTATCATACATGTATGTTTTGATCTGTTACAAAGGGGCACAATTTGTATTTCACATATGTTTTTGCTTGTCTAGACGAGTTTCCTTATTTGTTGTTCCACTTATGGATGAGTTCCATGATTAGCACTCTGTTTATGTATTTGCCCTGATGGGAGATTATATGAGTGGTAGCCTGTGTCTATCGTTGTTTTTATTCATCATTGAGAGTGGTGAGACTATAAGTGAGCCCTTGTTGTTCATCATGGTAAGCTTGATGTGATTTTTCCTGAGTATTTTGGTTGCGAGCTGTGATTTGATACTCTACCGGGGTGAGAGTTCAGTGAGTGTTGTAATTTCATTGGCAGAGCCGAGTTAGTGGAATATTTACATTGGTATGATACATAATCGATATGTGATTTAGAGTTGAGGGCGAGACCCTCGTGATTTCGTGTGTTTGGTGTGTTCAGATCGGATTGTGTACCGCGATAGAAGTTATATCAAGATGGGATCCTTGTGATTTGTCCATGTGCTTTATTTATTTCCTTGTTATATTATTTTGTAGGTTAGAATTGATAGAGGATTGTGCCTGTCGGGCTTGTTTGGTAGTTCCTTTATATATTTCTCTTTTCATGTTCCGTCATTTTCGTTCTATGCTTCTTGAGTTTTAGCTTGCGGGGTGTGTGCCCGGTGGCGTTAGTTGTGGCTTGGTGATTTGGGTGTCTAATTATGAGGTCCTCGTGTTTATTGCATCATTATCAGTGTTATGGAGGTTTGAAACAGAGTTCTTTTAGATATGAGGCTAATTGCCAATACTGTGTTGATTTCGGGCAGCTATTATGATCAGAAGTGTTATTAAGGGCCTATATATGGTGTGTTATGTTGTGTGGTCGTGACTTGTGGGTGTAGGCATGAGTTGATGCAGATGGTTGAGGCTGATACCGGATATGGATTTAGAATCGGGCCTTTTGTGAATGTATGGAAGGTGAGAAATTGAGGTATGAGGCTTGTCGGTGGTGTAGGAAGGCTAAATTGCAGTTGAGATGGTGTCTCCAAACTTATGTGGATTGGGGTAACGTGGGATCACCCGCGTTGTATGTTGGAAGTGTGCATTCAGTGATTTGAAGACTTCGAGGTGATTCTTGGCACGTTCAAGGACGAACATTTGTTTTAAGAGGGGGAGAATGTAATGACTTGATCAGTCGTTTTGAGAATTTAAGCTCCCTTCGGCGGCATAAAGCTTTGAACAGCTTCACATTGTGTATATCGACATGCGTGCATGGTTGGATTCAGTTACCGGATGATTCAGAGTCGAATTGGAAGAAGTATTCTAGTTTTGGAAGCTTAAGCGGTGAAATTTGACCAGAATTTGATTTTTATGTAAACGGATCCGGAATAAGTTTTGGATAATGTCAACAGCTCCGTATGGTGATTTTGGACTTAGGCACGCGTCCGGACTCATATTTGGAGGTCCGTAGGATAATTTGAGGCAATTCGGCGAAAGCTGAAAAAATTTGAAGTTTGGGAAATTGAGAAGTTTCACCCATATTTGACATTTGTGATATCAGGGTTGGAATGCAACTCCGAGAGTTGGCGCAGCTCCGTTATATATTTTGGGACTTGTCTGCAAAATTTGGCGTCATTTTGGGTTTGTTTGATTGGTTTCAGCACGAGTTTTCGAAGTTGGAAGATTTGGAAGTTCATAGTTAGATTCATGGCGCGAATTTCATTTTTGGTGTTGTTTGATATTATTTGAGACCCCGAGCGAGTCCGTGTTAGGTTATGAAACTTGTTTTTGTGTTTAGACAGGGGTCCGAGGATCTCGGGTGTGTTCCGGATGGGCTACGGGTTATTTTTCCCTAATTTTGAACTGTTGTTTCTGGTGTCTTAAGTTCCCTTCCGCGATCACGTAGTTCCAGTTGCGATCGTTTAGTGTAATGTTGACCTGCCATAATTTCCTTCATCGCATTCGCATAGTTAAGTTCGCGATCGTAAAAACATAATTTCTTCGGCAACGCGTTCTCTTCTAAATGTCTGCGATCGCGTAGTGTTAGCCTTGCTGGGAACCCCAACTTGTTCTTCGCGTTCGCGTCACTGAGTATGTGATCGCGTAAGCTTAGTCCACTATTATCTGCATTCACATCACCTTGTTCGCGTTCGCGTAGGCTTCCGCCTCTTCTCTTTCGCGTTCGCGAGCGTGTCTTCGCGTTCGTGAAGTACAACCTGCGCAGCCTTCCTTTTTCTTCTTCGCGATCACAAATGATGTTCCGCGATCGCGATTCATTAACCGCCTGGGCAGAATATAAATCTTCAAATCGATGGTTAGGCCATTTCTATCATATTTTGACTTGTAGAGCTCGGTTTTGAGCGTTTCTTGGTGGGTTTTTCAAGCAATTCGATTGGGTAAGTGTTCTTCACCTAGAATTAAATATACTCCATGATTTTATCCTTGTTTTTGTCATTGAATTTGTGTTTTGAATAAGGAAAATGTTGGGTTTTGAAGAAAAAATTCTAAAATGAAAAATCATGATTCGAGGGGCGAAATAGTATCGGAATTTGATAATTTTTATATGGTTGAACTCATATTGGAATGGGTATTCGGATTTTGTAAAATTTGTCGGATTCTGAGGTGCAAGCCCGGGGGTCGACTTTTGGACCGATTTTTAGAATTTGATAAAGATTGAGGCTTTATGATCTGAAATAGTTTCTTATATGTTTTATTTATGTTTTGAAGTTGTTTCGGTTAGATTTGAGCCGTCCGGAGGCCTTTTCACCCGAGAAATCCATTTTAGAGTACCGAGAAGGTAACCATAACTTTAATTAAGACTAACCAATTATAGGGTGGTGACGAAAATTACAAATAGAGATAAGCAGTTATGAAGATATATCATGATAGTAAAAAGGGATGAAATCTTCAATTTAGTCAATTTGGAGTCAAATAGGCAATAAGAGTGAATCAAAAAGCAAGCAAATTCTAAATTAGGCAAGTAAAGATGAAACCAGATATTAGGAACTCAATCATGTCAAGAACAAATTTATACTCAGTGAATATAAGAACCTAAGTTTTCTAAAAGGCCAAATTCTACAAATAAGTACGAGCACGCACTCGTCACCTCGCGTACAAGGACTACACAACACAGAAGACTCAAATCCTAAGGAGTAGTTCCCCCACACAAGATTAGGCAAGATACTTACCTCAAAGACGAACATTGTTGAATATCCTCGAAATTTTCTCAACCTTAAAGGTAGTTTAAGCATCTTATATCTTAGTTGACTTGCCCTTATTTTAAATTTCCGGATTCGTGTTAATTTCTTGTTGCCGAATCGTGCAATTGGGTACGCCTGTTACATGCCATTTTCTTCCTTGTTAAGTTGTCCTTATTACGCCTAGTATTCTTTGTTGTGCTTATTCCTTGTGAACTAACCTTGCCTTTATTTTGATCGAAGGTTCTTGAGTTGATGTACTTACCGTATTTTGTATTATTGTCATTTTGTTGTTATACTTCTCGTGGTGATGCATGAGGTTTCTGCTGTGCGATTATTGATATGGGTATTTGCACGAGGTTTCTGTCATGTCGTGTTTTCTATTGATAATACACATGCAGCGTGACAAGGCAGGATATATATATATATTGTTGTGCGCGTGTGGCAAGACAAGGCGGACACTCATTTGACTATTGCACGCGTGGCGAGACAAGGTGGGTTATGCCAGGGGTTGCTTGTGATACTTGTGTTAGCCTGGGGGAATTCTTTGTTTGTTGACACTGTGTAATGGTACACTTACTGTGTGAGTTTATTCGTGTGAAAATTGTGAGAAAACAATGTACGTGTTGCCCCTTTTCTTTCCTTATGCTTATTGGCTATTGAATCATGTTATGACACCTGCACAAGCATACACGCAGTTAAGCACTATTATCGGATTAAGGGTTTTCCTTTTTGTTATCGAGAATAGATACTCTTGTCATACTTACTATATATGTGGGAATGGCCCCAAATGGCGCGTGAGTTGTCCGTGCAATTATTATTGGAAATGGGGGCACGAGATGCCGATGTTAGGGTTTAGATACTAGGACCCGTGAGGGGTGATTTTGTCCGAGGTTCGGTACCTCGTGGAGATGACTAAGAAATTGATTTAAAAGTAGTCGAAATTGTTGAGTCCTTACTTTTTCTTGTTGTATATTTACATTCCGGATTTATTTGTGTTCACTTACTCTTTCGTGCTATTTTTACGATTTTTCCGCTAGTACTTGTTATTCCTTTCCTTATTGAATTTACTGTATTATTAGTCCTATTTTGTAGCCCTTATGTAAATGTCATAATTCGTTGTCTTATATTTATACTTGTTCATCCCTTAGACCGGTGGGAGTCTTGACTAGTCCTCGTCACTACTTCACCGAGGTTAGTCTTGATACTTACCGGGCGCTGCTGTGGTGTGCTCATACTACTCTTCTGCACATTTTTGCGCAGATTCCAGGTTTTTGTGTATCTAACAGATCGATAGTTAGCAGCACAGTTGCTATTGAGAAGACTCAAGGTAAAACCGCTACAGTGTTCGCGGGTTTCAGAGTCACCGTCGTATTCTCTTTTTGTTCATACACTGTTGTACTTATTTCTGAACAGTGGTGTTTAGGAGTTATAGTGTGAACTTCTGTAAATCTTATGACTTGTGCTATCGGATTTTGGGAATGTGTTCATTGCATATAGAACTCTTTTAAAAAAGTATTAGATTCTATTTCTTATTATTGTTATTCCATAAATGTTAGGCTTACCTAGTTCTTAAGACTAGGTGCCATCACGATACCCAACGGAGAGGAAACTTGGGTCATGACACCGAGAATTCTGTCCTCGATCAACTCTTCGATCATTCCAAGGTATGTTACGCCTCGAGCTGTTCCTTCGCTCTTCGGTATATGGCTGATATCTCTCCTTGCTCGGCCTCGGTTCCCTGTCTGTATCTCTCGATTCTTTTGCTGCTAATCTACTTTGATAAACCGAGCCTGAGGGGGCTCCCAATTGATCATCTTCGACCCTAATCTTCGACTGATATCTGTTATGCACATCCGCCCAAGTCATGGCGGGATACTCGATCAAGTTTTTCTTCAACTGCCTCGATGATATCGAGCTCCGCTCGTTTAGCCCGTGAGTGGAAGCTTGAACAACCCAGTCATCGGAGACTGGTGGTAACTCCATTCGTTCCAACTGGAACCGGGATACAAACTCCCTTAACATCTCGTTGTCCCTTTGTTTAATTTTGAATTCGTCTGACTTTCTTGTCGCAACCTTTATAGAACCAGCATGTGCCTTTACAAATGAATCTACCAACATGGCAAACGAATCAATAGAGTTCGGGGGCAGGTTGTGGTACCAAATCATGGCACCTTTGGACAAAGTCTCCCCAAATTTCTTCAGTAGAACAGACTTGATCTCGTCGTCCTCCAAATCGTTTCCCTTTATACCACAAGTATATGTAGTGATGTGCTCGTTGGGATCGGTGGTCCCGTTGTATTTGGGTATGTCCGACATGCAAAACTTCTTCGTAATAGGCTTCGGTGCCGCACTCGGGGGGAAAGGTTTTTGCACAAACATTTTAGAATCCAGTCCTTTCAAAACCGGAGGTGCTCCCGGTATTTGGTCGACTCTTGAGTTGTACATTTCCACCTTTTTATCATTGTCCTCGATCCTTTTCTCTCCCGAATCGATTCTCTGTGTGAGTTCTTCGAGCATTCTCATGATGGTGGGGTTAGTTTATGATCCGTTGTTGCTCGACCTCTCCGGGACTGGTTCAGTACGATGAGTAGTTTCTGGTCCCACCACGCTCAGAGTCTTTTGCTGGCTTTGCAACTGAGCGATGGCAATCTGTTGCGCTTGCAACATTTCGAAAATCACTTGGAGACTGACTTCCCCATCTCCTCGACCCTGTGTTCTTAGGCCACTGGGTTGAACTTCTCCACGCACACTTCCTCTGACGTCCGTGCCCAAGTCGACGTTTATAGCAATGTGTGAACCAACATCGACTGGGTTCGGAACTGGTGCTACCCCAGGGTTGAGCGGTGGCACACCGGCTCTTGAAGCTGTTGCATTTTCATTTTCCCCATGGAATCTGAGGCCGTCATTACAATGCACTAGTGTGTTTGCTGAGTTCGACATGTTTTAGCCTAAAATCAAAGAATCTTTGACAAGAAAAAGCATGAAGAATAACATGTGTTATCAGAAAATTAGCACTGAAATAATCACTATTATCTTTAGCCCTACGGTGGGCGCCAAACTATTTACCTCGAAAATACGAGTAACAATTAAATTTGATTTGTGGTTTTAAAGATATGTGATCTAGTCCAATACCAATTAGTAAGCAAGTAATATAGAGTGTAAAGGAGAAGAATTGAAGAACCAAACCAGTGTTACTTTGTGCTATATGGACCTCGAGCTCGATGACCTTGAGGTGGGTTAAGGATAATAAAGTGAGAACATTAAAGTAAGAGCAATAAAGCTAGGGAATAATTCTGAAGAACAGTGAACGAGAAATTAGGATAGTATATTCTTTGCCAAATGATTAGATGAAATTACAAATGATTGAGGTTCACTTTATATAGGAGGAGAAATCCTAAAATAGGGTACACTTCTATTTAAAGTAAAGAATTTTATTGGTACAGCTGTATAACAACCTAGTACGGATTTGTACTAATTCGTACAAATCTATCCCGAAATTTATGCCATGATCTTTGGGGACGTGGCGAGAATCTTATCCTTTCCATAACAAACTCATAACGGCATTATTCGGCATCGGTAGTACCTGGCTTCAATGCTCAACGAGCACCCAGGCCCTTGAACCTCTTATTCCACTTTCGAACCCGAGCTCGACCTCTTCTGAACTTCTGCCTTCGAGGCAACATCTCGAGCCTACGAAATCGGGCTTCCTGATTTCGACCGTATACATCTCTAATTAAGGGTAAAAAAATCATATTTATTCCATCACAAACCTCTGTATTTTAAAAATTTTCTTTAGCTTCTGCCATATCCATTAACTACAAATTTATATATGACGAAATAATGGCAAGTCACATCTAATAAGATCTTCCGATGAAATTTGAACGGGGACCCACAAAAAAAAATGTTGAAATTTATTGTGAAGTTCACCAGGCAAGTAGTTAGCTTAAAGTAGCTCTTTGTCAGCACAAGTACTTAGCTTGCTCAGTGTTCATTACTCCACAGAAAAGAGGAAAAAAGAAAAAGAAAACACACATAATAATAATAATAATAATAAAATAGAAAGAAGAAAATTTCTGTTGAAGAAATGGTTTGATTCTTCAGGTATTAAAAGTGGCATTATAAGACTTCACTTTTCTTCCTTTACTAAACACAAAGAGAGTGTTTGAGTCTTTTGTCTCTTCAGTAGGATCGAGAAGAAGTTGGTTTAGCCATTTTTACACCAATGGCATTTAAAGCTTGGATCTTTCTAAGTTTTTTGGTCATTAAATGTTATGTGGGTAATGTTTCTTTCTTTTTTCCCTTCAAGTCTTGCTATCTTGCATGCCTATGTGATTGATTAAGTTCTAGTTTCTCCTACTTTCTTGATTAATACTATTCATTATATATAGTGTATTCTCTTTTCTCTTATTTTTTTATTAATTTTTCCAATAGACTTTTTTTCCCTCTTGTTTTACCATTATGTCTAGGAGAATGTGGCACCTTTATTTGTTGTGAATGACTGATTATACTAACGTTTTAAAGTTCACACTAATTTTACAGGGAATTTCTTGGCTTGTTCAATGAACATTGTTAATGATCTTGGAATAGAATATTAAGTAGGGATGAATGGAGTAGTTTGTGACCAATGAAAAGAGTACGAGTAAAAGGTCCAAAGTTAAAAAAGGATCTGTTTGTTGCCACTATAAAATAGATTGTGAGGTTGATACTGTGTTGTTTTAACCTTATTTAGATCAGAAGAAGAGGAAATATTGATGATTTAAAACAGCAAATTATATCTTTGTTTATTATTTTTTGGATCATCCCAATAATAGTCAAGTAAGATAAAAGGAGAGCCAAAAAGTTAATTGAAAATTTTCTTTTAGGATATTGAGTTAAAGATTTGGTTACTAAGGAAAGCTTGTTTTTAGTAGGGGAGAGCAATTCTTACACCATCTTACCGATGGCGGACCCAGAATATTGTGCAAGCGGGTTCAATCTTAGAAGTATATAACTTCAGTCGTAAAATAGTAATTGTCAAGTGGGTTCAAATAAATATTTATACAAAATTTACACAGTTTTAATCCTAATTTATACATATACACAATATTATTTTTTGGTGAAGCGGATTCGGTTGAACCCGCTAGCTACCACTTGGATCCGCCACAGCATCTTACACCATCAAATTAAACATTAAGTTACACCTATGACAAATGTTTAACTCTTGTTGTTCTCATCATTAATATAAAACATATATTGTATAGTTGTTGAAGTAGAGGGCATGGTGCAAGAGAAGGAGGAATCAGCTATTCCAGTTACAAGTCTTTCACCTCCTGAAGGCAATACTACATTCCTTGGTGGGACAACATGGTGCGTGGCACGGGCCGGGGCGTCGCAATTTGATCTGCAGAATGCATTGGACTGGGCTTGTGGATTGGGAATGGCCGATTGCAGGCCGATCCAAGCTGGTGGCCCTTGCTTTGTGCCCGATACGCTTTTATCTCATGCTTCATTTGCTTTCAATGACTACTACCAACAGAATGGTAATTCTGATATTGCTTGCAATTTTGGAGGAACTGCTATCTTGACTAAAACCAACCCCAGTAAGCATCTTTTGGGCCTTTCTTTCTTTTTCTCGGTCCATTATCTTTTGATATAATAGTGGTATTTCTTCAACGACAACAAACCTAGTTTAGTTTCACAAGTAGGGTCTGGGGAGTATAGAGTGTCCGCAGACAAGCAGATAGGCTGTTTCCGGAAGACCCTCGGTTTAGGTAGGAAAAAGGGACGGGACAATAACAAACAAACCAATCTGACAATCAAATTGAAAATAGAAAACTAACACTAAAGTAATGCAAGCTACTTTAGTAATACCGAAACAAGGCAGCAATAAGTAATATCAGCAATCTAGGGATGAAAAGAAGTACCCGAAGGAAAGACACTAAGAGATGTGAGAAAGCTACTTTGACAAACAAGGACAACAGTCGGCTACCTAATCCTTTATCTTTATTCTCAACCTCCACACCTTCTTATCTATGAAGAGATAGGATCCTTGCCTATTTGTTCACAGTTACTATATGAATCTTAAACCTATAATATGTAAAAATGCTAAATTTGTTGCTCAACAAGAGAATGTGGTCAAGTGTAGTTGTTGCATTCTTGTGCCACTGGCCAATACGTCCTTGGGAATTTTTAATGCATGGAAAACATAATGCTATTTCTTTCTAATATTTATATTGTTTTATTTTATTTTATAGGTCATGAGAAATGTATTTATGCTACATCTGGACCCAGGTAGTATTTACTATTTTATGAAGTTTCTGCATTAGTAAAAGTAGTTGAGCATCTTTATTAACTTGCTTCCTCTTTCTTGTTTGTAAATTTTAAAGGATTGGTGATATGAAGTCTGCAGCACCTCCATTTCACAAGAACAGCTTAAGCATTATATGGTGGAAAATTGCTACTATTCTTCTTCTTCTCTTGTATTTGGGAAGCTGAGATGTGAATTTTGCTATAAAGCTAAAAATGACCAACTTTTGCATCAAATTGTCTGAAAAAGTAGAGCATAATCAAGAAGAGATACTCTTAGTTAATTAAAGATATGTACAGCTCTGGGACATTCTTAGAGTGGTTTAATTTCTTAAGTATATTCCTTCCTTTCTTCTTGTATTAAGTTAAGCATCTTAGCCATTGAGAAGAAATCTTGTTTGTCTTTTTAAAAAAGATAGAAAATTCAATGCAGATTTTGTATAATTGTTGATTACTTTAATATTACATATGCTTAGTAAGAACTTGGGGAAGCGTGTTCGGAGAAAAGTGGTTACTCTTTCGTGCTTTACAAGAGATTGATTAAGCATACTTTGAAATTGTTTTAGTTTGACTTGGTATAAAATTTAACGAAGAAGGGAAGATTTTTGAGATATGTGGTTTTAAATAAGTCATATTTCCTCGGTTTCATTTTAGATGAGATAGTTTGACTTGACACAAAGTTTAAGGAAAAACAGAAAACATTTGAAATATATGGTACTAAAAGGTTAAGGGGTAAGAACTTTGTGGGGCCATAATATTTGTGGGGCTATAAAGATGTCTCATTAAGAGTAAAGTGGGTAAAATAAAAAGTTTATAGTTGAATATTTTCAAATATAAAAATGTGTCATTCTTTTTTGAACGGACTAATAAGGAAAGTGCGTCATTTAAATTGGAACAAAGGGAGTAGCATTTATGTGAATGTAAAATTTTTTGAAACTTGTGATCTGAAAATGTCATAGCATTTAGTACAAATCTTTTTAGAACGGAGGGAGTATTTCATTTGTATCAATCACACTGACCTTTGTGATGATATTACGCCTATTTTTCTTATTTTGATATCTCTGCAAAAATTCTTTTATTTATTTATTATTAGTGCAAAAAGTTATGGTATAACAATTTTACCCATAATAATAGTTAGAAAAGGGTATTTGATAGTTTAAGAAAAAAGCCAAAACAAATATATGCGTATAATGTTTATGTGGTTGTAGAAGTTTTTTATTAATTTTTTTTTTTTAGAACGATGTAATAAATAGATATTGTCAAATAAAATAAAATAAGGAGAATAACACTTGCAATCCAAACCTTTTTTTAAATTCAATTTTTTCCTGTTGTGAAAAAGACGTGACATGGATGGAAAAAAATGAAAGCTGAATGAATCCAGTTTTTGGTTTTGGGGTCCAATTCATTAGCTACTTTTGTGGTAAAATAGCACCGGCTAGCCAGTTTTTGGATAAGTCATTTAAAAATAATCAGCATTTGCCAAGCTATTGAAAAATAATTACTATTTTGCTGTAACAGAAACCGGTCCAGCACAATATACTCATTGGCGGAGCCACATATTGGCACCCCTTCGTCGAAAAATTATACTATATTGCTAGATAATTTTTTTTATTTAATGTATATTTACTATACGTTGATTCCCCTTGATTTTTTGATGTATCTAATTATTTATATTTTGCCACCCCTTGATGAAAATTCTGGCTCCGCCGCTGAATATACTGGAGTTCGGTGCACCTACGCGAAAATTTCCATCATAATATACTGGAGATTCGAGCACTTGTGTATGAACTTCCAGTATAATATACTGAAGTTCTAATATACTTTGTTAGAACTCTAGTATATTATACTAAAGTATTTTTGAATTTTGAACAGTATTTTAGTTCAAATTTATTTTAATTAAATTTTAATTACTTTTAAAATTATAACTATTTTTAAAGGACGATCTCTAAATCTGATCATTTTTTAATTTCTCTCTCCTATCGTCCCTTTCATCCTATCTTTTTAAAACTTTATGGAGTAGTAGTTGTTGTTTGTCAAATTTATGTTTCTCGAACAGTGTTTTTCTGCATGTAATCAAAGTGACGGTACAGAACAGGCCAGCCTTTCGCTTTTACGCACGGGTTTTCTTGTTTTCTTTGCTTTTGTTCTCTTTCTTTTCTTTTACTCTATTTATATCCGAGTTCAAAATTCAAATGATAGGACTTTTGAATACTGCAAACCAATATCAAAGTTTCTCTTTTTCATAAATGTATTCCATTGGGAATATATTGTAACCAAGATAAAAAGATTCCACTTGAATTTGTAGATGCACGTACACATTTTTATAGGTTTCAACTTTATATTTTATAGGACTTAGAAAGTGAAAATACGCAAAGAATTATTACTAGTCAAGAACATAGACTACAAAGGTTCGCCGGAAAATTACACAATTTTGCTAGATATTTTTATTTTATTTTATGTATATTTTTATTATATGTAGACTCTTCTTGACTTTTCTTCGATATATCTAATTATTTATATTTTGACACCTCTTGATGAAAATTCTACACCGTCTCTGCTCATCAAACATTTTCTCTGCTCATCAAACATTTTTTACGTGCACAATATGAACTACTGTATTCTTTTATGTTTGGTTTGTTCTAAAGTACTTAAATCTCCTTCGTTAAAAGAAAAATATATACAGTGACAACTCAAACCTTCTAAAATAGTACTAGTATTAGACATTTTAGTTAGTGTTTGGCCACAGATTCTCAAATTTGTTTTGAAAAATCTGTTTTGGGTGAAGTTTGAGTTGAAGATGAAAATGTGTTTGGACGTACGTTTTCAAAACATATTTCCCAAATTTATTTTGGAAAAACATGTGTATTATGAGGGATTTGGCCCAAAACCAACTATTGAGCTGGTTTTGAAATTTTGCCAAAATATAGGTAAAATTTATGACCAAACATGTGTTTGTCAAATAAAATCCAAATTTATTTTGACAAAATCTATGACCAAACGGATCCTTAATAACCAATTTTTTCACTTCTCATTTCTTGTGTTATTGAATTATAACGTTATGGTACTACAAAAAAAATTATAGAAAATTGTGCTACAAAGTTAAGCAGATAGACAAGTTTCATACTCCCACTTTTACTTGTCTATTATTGACTTTACACACTCTTTAAAAAATAATAAATGACGTGTATAATTTACACATGATACCCATATTTATTGATGTATATTTTTAATGATTTGAGAAAATGATTTAAAATGAATAATTAATATTGTGGGTATAAAAGGAAAAAAAATTATCTTCTCTTGATATGTTAAAAGTGATAAGTAAAAATGAAAATCTATTTTTAAAATATCGGACAAATAAAGTGAACGGAGAGAGTAACTTACAAAAGGAAGTCATAACTTGTCATGAATAGCAAATTATTTTTTCCTTTTTTCCAATTCACTTTTTTTCGAAATCAGCATTTGTTCATAAAATTTCTAATTTTCACTTGAAGCTGCATTTTGAAAATTTTCAAAAATTTAAAAAACTTTAAAAAGTTATTTTTCAAAATTTTCACTCAAATCACTCACAAAACTTTAAAAACAACTCAAACTAAAATTTATGTCTAAACACAACTCTAAATTTCAAATACCATTTTAACTTAGAAAATTTGTTTCACCCTTTGTGAAATTTTACAACTCTCATGTCCAAACGCCTACTAAGTGGAAGAAGAGCTTCCGAACATTTATAGCAATACGAAAATAGCAGAGATATTTTACTTCGACCAAGTCCCTCGCCTTGACTAGGGGTTTTCTCTCTCTGCCATGAGACCTATTTCCTCCTCGTGAGGTCTCAAACCTTGATACCAACCACTTGATCTCCACCTCTCAAACCTCATCTTCTAAAACTTTGACAACAGGAAACTTAATAAATTACCGATTTCATCCTCTGCGGACATCAATTTGTGCAAAATTTCTATTTTCTACTAAACCCTAAATCAATTTGATAACTCCATAATTTGGTGCAACCAGGTTAAATATATTGCTGAATCAACTCCAATAGGAGCGGGAATCCTTCAATTGGAAAGATGGCTGATGAAATTACTGAACGCCTAAATAAATTTATTCTAACTGAGGAAGAAAAGGATGATGTGGCAATTGAATATCCAGATATTCTGTCAAGCATGAAGGATAGTGAGGTAAGTCTTTTTGGTAAGGTGATTTTTGATAAAAAGGTGAATTTTCAGGGAGTCAAAAATACCTTGCCGTTGGTTTGGGGGAACCCAGCAGGACTACAGATAAAAGGAAATCGGATGGAGCTTTTTCCAATTTATTTTTAAAGATAAGGAAAGTAAGCATAAAGTATGGTTTGCTACACCATGGTTGTATGACAAATACCTTCTTAATGTTCATCCTTGGAAGCCAGGCTTGAAGAGTGATTCCCCGGTGTTTAATATATGTAACATGTCGGTTCAAGTTTGGAATATCCCATTACATTGGATGTCAAAGGATGTTGGACGCAAAATAGGGCATGCTTTGGGAGGTGCCGTTGATATTGTAATCCCTGAAAATGGAAGCAAAGAGGGGCGATATATGAGGATTAAAGTCACGATGAACATTAACAGGCCACTGCCTAGGGGCAAATTGATCAAGTTAGGCTTGGAAACAAACTGGGTTGAAGTAAGATACGAAAACCTACCTTATGTTTGCTACTACTGTGGTATGCTATGACACAATGATAGAACTTGTGTACCAAGAGAGAAGGATATACGAGCAAGCAATCTCAAAAGTGACCAGTTTGGGACATGGTTACGAGCGGAGAATCATTTATTAGTTTTAGATAATCAGCGCCGCCAAGATGTAAATACTAATACCGATGGGCATACTAGGGTGAAAAATTATAACTTTGAACTGGTTGAAGGAAAAGAAGTTGCAGGTAGTAATAAAAGTCTGCTAAATTTGGCAGAAGGTACCAACTCAGTTGAAATGTAGCCTGACATAAGAAAAGAGGATCTCCAGAGAGTAGATCCAAATAGATCAAAAGGAAAGAGAACTTTGGGATTGAATGACACAGACACTGATATATTAAACATAGAGAAATCCGACCAGATGCATCCCATGGAAGTAACAGTTTATGGATCCCAAGAGAAGGAGAGTGCAGAAGTTTGGAATAACACTGGGGTTAGAACTTCTGTTGGTATTAAAACTATCTCAACGCGAGGTTTGAATATTGGCTTGGAGAAGAAAGATGTGCAGGAGCAGATGCCAGTGGATGCAAATATGTTGAATAACACAATAGAACTGCAACAAAACTTATTGCAAGCTGCCTCGCAAACGCAGGATGCTGGCAACCAAATAATGAAGGAGTTGCAAGATAACATAGACAAGGTATGTCCAGATCCTTTATTGAACTCTCCTAAGTTACAACTACATATAGTCGATAATTCTCAACTACTCGTCAATTCAAAACAAAATTCTTTAACATTTAATGCTATGACTACTAAGAATACAGGGGACATAAAGAGAAAACAATGGAAACGAAAGGCTAATATTAAGAGTTGTTCTTATGATGTTAAGGAAAACAATTTGGTAGATTTGAATGAAAATCATCTTGTTGAGGTTGCTGTGATAGAGGAAAATATGCATACTGTGGGGGATAAAAGAAAAGAACAAAATAATTTTGATAATGAAACGGAAGTTAAAAAACAGAAACAAGTGGTGGAGTTGGAGGCCAACCCTAAATGACTTCCCTCCATGCAATGAAAGCTTTAGTGTGGAATTGTCGAGGCCTGGGGGGGTCCTTAAAAGTTCCTTTTTTGAAGGAGACAATGCGTCTCCACTCCCCAAATATGATTTTCTTAAGTGAAACTAAAAGTAGAGATATGGACAGTGCAGAGAGTTCAGAATGGGTTTATCGGGTGGACTAGCCTTATTCTGGAATGACAACGTCCAGGTATGTCAATATCATACTTCTTATTTTTGTATTGAAACCTTGATACATGATGTCTTATCTGATTGAAAATATTGGTGTATCCCTGTGTATCTCAGTACAGATAGAATTAATCGTCGATCTCACAAATGCAAGAATTAATTAAAAAATCTTCATACTGACGCACCTTCTGGGTCTTAGCCGGTGATTTTAATGACATTCTTGATGACTTGGAAAAACAAGGAGGAAGAATTAGAGATAACTGGACCTTTAGAGACTTTAAGGATTTTATTTGTAATTTAGGAGCAATTGACTTGGGTTATAAAGGAAAACCTTAGACCTGGGTGGTACTATTGGAAAAATGAGGGTATTATTCAGGAAAGATTAGATAGGGTCCTAATCTCTCCTAATTGAAAAATAAAGTTTGAAAATGGTAATTTAACTCATCTTGATAATGAGGCTTCTGATCATTCCTTGTTAATTTTGTCTTCACATGCTGAACAAATTAATAAGAAAAGACATTTTTATTTTGATAAGAGGTGGATTGATCGTGAAGAGGTTCGGAATATTATATCTCAAGCTTGGTCTTATGACTATATTGGGTTCGAGCAATCTCGAGTTAACTTTAAAATAAAGAAGTGTCGTAGATCCTTAGTGGCTTGGGTAAGGGGAGGAAATGGTAATGCTAGAAAAAAAATTATTAGTATTAAGAAACATATTGCAGACCTTAGAAGTGATGCTAATAATTTTGATTGGAATAAACTTAGGTTGTTAAAAAAGGAATTAAGCGAAGCTTATAAAGAAGAGATTTTCTGGAAACAAAAGTCTAGAGTCTGATGGTTGCTTGATGGCGATAAAAATATGTCTTACTTTCACATGGCAACCTTACAAAGAAGAAGAAGAAATATAATTTAGGGGTTTTCAAACATCTGATGGGAGATGGGCGAGTGATCAAACTGAAATAGTTCAGGAAGTTGAGGCATATTATGATAAACTATTCTCTACTTCTAACCCGACAAATTTCGAAAGTATTCTGAATCATGTCAATGTAACGATTAGTGACTTTGTAAATCGAGAACTCATAAAAGATGTTAGTGAAGAGGAAGTAAAGAATGCTTGTTCGCTATACATCCTCTTAAAACTCCAGGTGTGGATTGAATGACTCCTTTATTTTTTTCAAAGATATTTGAATATTATATCAAAGGAGATTTATGAAGTTATTAATAGTTTTTTCACTACAGGATACCTAATTCCTTCGTGGAACCATACTTTAATCATTCTCGTACCTAAAGTTAAAAGCCCTACCTTGGTATTACAATTTAGACCCATAAGTTTATGTTCTACTCTATATAAAATTATTGCAAAAATTCTTGGTGCGAGAATGAAACATTATTTAACTAAGGTTATATCTCCGACTCAAGCAGCTTTCGTTGAACATAGACAAATAACCGATAATGTTATCTTAGCACATGAATTTATGCATCTTCTAAAGAATAAACGCAGAGGTAGGGAGAAATTTATGGCGATGAAATTGGAGATGTCAAAGGCTTATGACAAAGTTGAATGGATTTATATTAAAAAAATGCTTTTGCGAATGGATTTTCATGGCAAATTTGTAGAATGAATTATGCAATGTGTTTCTACCCCTACCTACAGTTTTAATATAAATGGGGAGGTAGTTGGATCAGTTAGGCCAACTAGAGGAATACGACAAGGAGATCCGCTATCACCTTATCTATTTTTAATATGTGCGGAAGGTTTCTCTACTTTATTGAAGATATCTGAAACTCAAAATGAAATTCAAGGTCTAAAGTTAAATAGACATGGGCCGAGCTTAACTCATTTATTTTTCGCAGATGACTCTTTTATATTATGTTCAGCTAACGCTCACAATAGTCCATGTAGCTGAGATTCTAAGGAAGTATGAACAAAGTTCTGGGCAAGTGGTTAATTTAGATAAATCTGCTATTTGTTTTAGTAGAAATGTAACGGAGGAAGAGAAAGTAGAGATATTTTCCTTGCTTAGACAACAACAAAGAAATGAGATGGGTATGTATTTAGGATTACCAGCTATCGTGGGACGGTCAAAGAAAAAGATGCTAGAGTTTATTAAGGATAGAGTCAAGACAAAAATAAAAGGATAGAAGGGTAAATTTTTAAGTACAACAGGGAAAGAAGTAATGCTTAAATCTGTACTTGCAGCAATCCCTACATATGCCTTGTCTTGCTTCCAACTCCCTGATGGTCTGTGCAAAGAGATTATATCTCTTTTTTCTAACATTTGGTGGGGACAAACTGAGGATAAAAGGAAGATGCATTTTGAGAAATGGGAAAGATTATGTGATTCTAAATCCCGGGG
>ML399513.1:0-32776 GCA_005239525.1 Nicotiana knightiana | reverse complement strand
CACTTTAATTGGAAAAACTCCCATACCCCCTTGGGGTGTATAAAAAAGGAGGTGTGACACTCCCTGCGGGTAGAGGACCATTTGGCTCATTTGCAGGAAACGTTCGAGATTCTAAGGAAATATACCATGAAGCTCAACCCCAAGAAATGTGCTTCCGGGGTCAGTTCGGGCAAGTTCCTTGGATTCATGGTGTCAAATCGGGGGATCAATATCAAACTCAATAAAACCAAGACCATCGAAGACATCACTGTCGTGGACAGTGTCAAAGCCATGCAGAGGCTGACTGGACGGATACCTGCCTTAAGCCGATTCATCTCGAGGTCATCGGATCAAAGACACAGATTTTTCTCTCTACTCAAAAAGAAGAACGATTTCGCATGGAGCTCAAAATTCCAACAGGCATTGTAGGAATTGAAGCGATACCTATCGATCCCACCACTGCTTCACACTCCAAAGGTAAATGAGAAACTTTACTTGTACTTGGAAGTATCATAAATCACGGTAAGTGGTGTCCTAGTTCGAGAAGATAAAGGTATACAATTTCCTGTTTATTATGTAAGTAGAACCTTAGAAGAAGTAGAGACTAGATATCCACACTTAGAGAAATTGGCACTTGCACTGATAAACGCCTCTAGAAAGTTAAAATCATACTTTCAATGTCACCCCATATGTGTATTAACCACTTACCCACTTCGTGATATTTTGTACAAGACCGAACTATTAGGAAGATTGGCCAAATAGGCCGTCGAGCTCGGTGGGTACGATATCAAATATCAACCCCGAACGACCATCAAGTCTCAAATTATAGCGGACTTCGTGGCCGATTTCACGCCAACCCTCGTACCCAAAGTTGAAAAGGAACTCTTGTTAAAATCGGGTACATCATCAAGGGTGTGGACCCTTTTCACAAACAGCGCTTCAAATATGAAGGGGTCCGGGATAGGCATTATTTTGAAGCCGCCCACGGGTAACACTATTAGGCAATCTATCAAAAATTCTAAGTTTACTAACAATGAGACCGAGTATGAGGCCATGATTGCAGGTCTCGATCTAGCTAAAAGCTTGGGAGAAAAAGTCATTGAAGCCAAGTGTGTCTCTTTACTGGTGGTGAACCAAGTACACAAAACCTTCGAAGTTCGAGATGATAGAATGCAGAGGAATTTGGACAAGCTGCAGGTGACTTTGCACCCTTTCAAGGAATGGACTTTACAACATGTACCTCGAGAACAAAACAGTGAGGCCGATGTGCTTGCAAATTTTGGGTCATCGGTCGAGGAGGATGAGATCAGCTCGGGGACTAACATTCAACTCTCGAAATCCGTGATCGAGGAAGGTCACGCTGAGATAAACTCTACAAGCTTAACCTGGGATTGGAGGAATAAATATATTAAATACTTGAAAAATAGAAAGCTCCCAGCGGACCCTAAAGAGTCGAGGGCCCTACGAACCAAAGCTGCTCGATTCACATTGGCTGAAGATGGAACATTATATAGAAGGACCACGTGACACCGATTATGTTTTATGAGAGGTCCATGAAGGCACTTGTGGGAACCACTCCGGCGCTGAATCACTGATTCAAAAAATCATTAGAGTAGGATACTATTGGGATAGCATGGAGAAAGACTCTGAGGAGTTTGTTCGAAAATGTGATAAATGTCAAAGGTTTGAACCGATGATCCACCGGGCCAGAGAACAACTTCATTCGGTCTTATCCCCATGGCCATTCATTAAATGGGGGATGGATATCGTCGGCCCTCTACCATCGTCCCCAGGTAAAGCTAAGTTCATTTTATGTATGACTGACTATTTCTCTAAATGAGTTCAAGCACAGGCTTTCGAGAAAGTGAGAGAGAAAGAGGTTATAGACTTCATTTGGGATCACATCGTGTGTCGATTTGGGATACCCGCTGAAATAGTGTTCGACAATGGAAAACAATTTTATCGGCAGCAAAGTGACGAATTTCCTCGAAGACCATAAGATAAAAAGGATATTATCAACGTTGTATCGTCTTAGTGGGAACAGACAGGCTGAATCGACAAACAAGACTATCATTCAAAACCTGAAGAAAAGTTTGAACGACGCTAAGGGGAAATGGACAGAAGTTCTTCCCGAATTCCTTTGGGCATATAGAACAACATCGAAGTCCAGTACAGGGGAAACCCCATTCTCCTTAGTCTATGAATCTGAATATTTGATTACATCGAAGTCGGGGAACCCAGTGCCAGGTTTCAACATACAACAGAAGAGTCAAATCACGAGGCTATGAATACTAGCCTCGAATTATTGGATGAAAAACAAGAAGCCGCACTCGTTCGACTGGCTGCACAAAAGCATAGAATCGAGAGATACTACAATAGAAGAACCAACCTTCGTCACTTCAGAGTCGGGAACTTAGCCTTAGGAAAGTCACCATCAATACTCGAGATCCTAATGAAGGAAAAATCGGCCCAAATTGGGAAGGACCCTACCAAGTCCTCGACATCGTCGGAAAGGGATCATATAAGCTCGGCACGATGGACGGTGAACAACTGCCAAATAATTGGCACATATCACTTCTCAAACAATATTATTGCTAAGGTATGACTTTATCCCCTTTTTCATTTATATATTCGATACTAACTCGCTGCATGTGTTTTATCAAAGATATCGAGACCTCAGCTTTTAAAGCACGCGTTGCACTCTTTTTCCCTTAGATCGATTTTTGTCCCAAATGGGTTTTTCTGGTGAGGTTTTTAACGAGGCAACAATTATGTGCTATCTAGGAACAATTCAACAGTATCTAAGTCTTGTTTCCAATCAACCTCAAATACTGGGGGGCATCACCCTCGGATGTTATATTTTCGAGGAAAGTACTTCATGTTAAAGGATCTCGATAAGGAAAACTTTGTAATGGGTCAAACGGTCAAATGAACCGTGTCCATATAGATTGGTCGAGCCCCACTGGCAAAACATGTACGCATGTATAAATTATTCAAAGAAGCATTTTTCCTTATCAAATATCTTATGTCTCAAAGAAAATATTCTACTATACAAGCTCCATGCTTATGATTTTGCGAAAGATGGCTCAAGGGCCAAAGTAAAATTACACCTTCAAACGGTAAAAGGCTCAAGGTCCAAGTGTAAATACATCTCAAATACTCGGGGACTGCTGTTGACAATCGACATGTTCGAATTATTTAAAGACCTCAAAGAGACACCCCTCGACTCATAGGCCAAGGCCATCATTCTCATGGACTAACGCTTCGAACAAGTTCGAAGTGTTATTGGGAAATAACCCCAAGAGGCATACCCAAAGGCTACAACCAAACTAATGTGGCTCGGAGACGTCCGAATCCCTTGATAAAAATAGTCCTTCGAAATATTTAAAAATCGGTTAAAAAAGGCTACCCTCGGCAAAAAATCAAAAAGGCTTCGATGAAATCAGCCCTCGGAAAACCTTAAGAGGTATCAAATTATCCTAACACAAACATGCTAAGGCATAAAAAACAAAGAGGTTTCGATCGACATTGAACCCTCAAAAAATCCAATGGGTAAAAAATACATGTTAAGGCATAAAGAAATTTTTACTAAGTATTTTAAGCCGAAAGAGGGAAGTAATAGCCATCTTTTAGAGACAATATCGGCCCAATCTAAAGAGTCTAAGGGCCAATACACTTAGAGTTCGAGATCTTGTTCTCACTCAACTCGAACCTAAGGGTCCCACTATTTCAAGCTCATATAAAAATTCACTCGACTATTGTTCGAGGACTCGTGATAACTTGATACAAACCTTAAGGGGTCTGTTACTGTGAGTTCGAACCTTACTCGAACTCGTCTATAAGAAAAGTGCAATTATGGCTTCGATGAATCCATCCAAAATTAAAATTCCGAACATATTGTTGAGCTCGGAGACTCATCCTCGCTTAACTAAAAACCTAAGGGTTTTAGCGGCTGCAGCAACCCGATTGCAACAAAGTTTTCATAAGGCAAAGACAAAATAAAATTTATCACAAATTAGAAATCAGAAACGAAACGGAAAGAAAAGGAATCTTTCATATAATACAAAGTATTTGCAAAGACCATACATGGTCTTACACAAAAAACCGAAAAAACAAAAAGAGAAAAAAATCCTAAGTGCCTAGTCCGTCTCGAGATCCGCATCTTTGGGAGCTTCATTTTTATCTCCTCCGCTCTTAGATCCACTCGTCGAGTATTCATCATCGGAAAGAAAAGATCTGGCCTTGTCCTCCAACACCTTCGCATTCTCGATATCAGTCGTAAGGTCGAAGCCATGAGCATGTACCTCCTCAAGAGTCTCTCTCCGAGACTGGCGCCTAGCATGCTCGGCAACACAGGATAATCTAACCTCAGCAGCATCAAAAATTTCCTTTGCCCGAGTGTTAGCGGCTTCAGCATCAGCTCGGTAGGAGGCCACGAGTGCCTCCGCCTCGGATGTGTCCCTTGCAAGCTCAGCGGATAACCGAGTCTCAAGCTCTTCAATCTTCTTGGCTCGGGCCAAGCTCTCCTCCTTCACACTTTGGAGTTGCGCTCAACCGAAGACAACTGGGGCCGAACCGTATCTTTCTCCGAGGCGAGACAGTCCATATACTGCTTCCACCCTAAAGTATCTGCCTATTTCATCTTAACCTCCTTATGAAGCTGCTCAACCAATTTGGCCTTCTCCTGAACCTGCAGGTTCAAAGTGTTAGTTGCCAACATCAAGTTAATACATAACAAGCTCCCAAAAGTTTATGTTACCCGTTCGATGAGATCGGTTTTATCTTGATAAGCTCTCGCCAATTCAGCTCGAAGGCTATTGATCTCCTCTTCTTTTTGAACATAGAGGAGTTTGAGGGTGCCTCTCTCCTCTGTAAGTTTTTTGAGATCAACCTCACACCGGGTCATCTCAGCTCAGTATTTGGAAGACGCTTCTCGATGGAGCGCCATAGCCTGTTCAAAAAGGAAGGAAATCAAACTTAAAGAAATAAAAACAAACCCAAACATGATAACGAGCGCTGGAACTTACTTGGTTCAGAAGTCGTTGAGCCTCATAAAAATGAGCGATGCATCCAGGTCAGGAACATCATCGACCCCCACGAAGCAGCCACGAAATATGTCATCCCCTTAGTGGGCTATCCCGACATCAGGGGTCCCCATGGACCGAGCATCCGGAAATTGTCCTTCAGAAAATGTGGGGCGGGGCGGCGAATCGTCAATATTAATCGCCCCAAGCGAGTTACTAGGGGCATTCTCTTCTTTTTGAAGGGCCTCAGAACTGGACCTTTGGGCACACCCACTGGTTTTTCATCGTGGTGGGAGGCATCATCAACACCCGATGACTTGGGGACTCTTCTCGGGCCTTCCTCCGAGATCTCCACGGTCTGTAGCTGAACCTTCTCGACCGTCACCGGCTCAGCAGTCTTACAAGCTTCGATGCTTCCCTTTTTTCGAACCACCAGCAGGCAGTCCGCATCCTCTCCCTCCTCGTATTCCTCTTGTAGTTGTTGGACTACATCAGAAGATAGAACAGCGGGATTGATCTTCGACTTTCGAGCCTTGCTCTTCCTAGGCTTTGGAGTATCAGGAGGCAAGGCCCTTCTCCTCTTATTATATTTGGTCGACTTCGGGACCTCTTCTTCCCCGGGTGGAGGCGGCCTCATGATGGCTTTGTCTCCAACACCTGTATGGGAGGGAACCAAGTTAAGATAAAGTATTCTACTAGAAATCATCAAACACAGATGAAGGAACGTACCATGATTTTTTGCCTCCCATCGGACCTCGGCCAAATCGTGGCACGAGCGCTCGACATACGAAGAGGTCGAGGCCAGTTATCGAACCCAACCTGCAAGGTTAGGGACTGCACCAGGAAACCAAGGGGAAGTTGCACCATAAAGAAGAATATAGATGAGAAGAGGTAAACGAAGAAAAACAAGTGATCAAACATTATCGGTGAGGTTGTACTTACGCTTCATATTCCATTCTTCTGGGAAAGGCATCTTCTCGTTCGGGATTAAGTCGGAAGTCCTGAAAACCAGCCCATCCATCCTTGGTCCTTATCTTCGTCTATGCTCGAGAACAACACCTTTGTGGCCCGGCGTTGAAGTCTTATTAATCCGCCTCAATAAAGACGGGGTTTTATAGCCTAATGAGATGATCGAGGGTGAAAGACATCCCCTCGAACTTGCTTGTGAAGAATCAGAGCAAGATAACAATGCGCTAAAAAGAGGGGTAGATCTGGCCTAGGGTTACGCAGTATTGGCGGCAGAAGTCGATTATGACGGGATCGACGGGACCCAGTGTGAAAGGATAAGTATACACACTTAAGAACCCTTTCATATTATTGGTAATATCCTCCTCGGGGTTAGGAATCACCACTTCCTTGTTTTCTCAATGGCAATCGGTTTTTCACCTACTTGAGATCGCCTTCTGATATCGAGCATATGTATCTCAACATAGGCTTGCATCGGCCATGAACCTAAGAGGGCTTTTCGACTCTAAAGTCGGAAGTAAGTTCACATGCCCCAGGAATGCACTCTTCGATGCGTGGCTTCGCTGGTGTTTTGTCACCGGCCAACCGCGATGAGGAGGCCTTTTCTTTTTTAGGAACGGTTTTTGATTTTTTTGCCATTGTTATATGAGGTTCAAGAAATAAGAATGCGGAATTTGTGTTTTAAGAAGCTACTGGCAAACGAAAACCGGCAAAGTTGATGAACTTGAAGGGAATAGAAGAGATTTTGGAGATTAGAAGAAGTTTTGAAAGTAAAGTTTGAGAAGATTATGAAGGGGAGTTTGAAAGCACTGGTGGCGGACCATCAGTTGGCATTAATTAATGACCTTGGGAATTTTGCAGACGCAACGCTTCAATCGCTTCTGTCGCTTACGTCATGAGGTTGACATCATAATTGATCGAGGTATTAAATCGAAGTCTCAAATTCGTTTCTTCTCGTTACACTCCAAAAAATGAGGGGACTATCTGTATACGATCGAAATCGGACATAATCGATTTCATGGCAGGGGAGTTTCCCCGAGGGTAGTCTCGTAATGGGTCGGACTCGAGCTCGAAGATAGGATATCGAACCTGGAGATCGAAGTGTCCGTTGAGATCGAGGCCAGCAACAATCTAGGCCAAGCATGACAGACTTTGAGTAAGGCGTAATAACGAAATTGTAGGGTATCTGTAACCGGTTGAAGATCACAGCGGAATTTCCGGAACATATCAAATCAAATTGGTTACTGGTGTCAATCATGGGAGTTACTTCCGTAATTAGAATTGTACCTTATTTAGGATTCCTCTATTATATAAAGAGGGATCACATTCACTTGTAAGTATCATCACTATTCACTAATAAGAATATACACATCCGTTACTCGCTTTACTTCACTTATTGTTCATCATTGTTACTCCATTCTTTACTGTTCTTATTATCATACCTCGAGACCATCTCGAAATCGAGGTCGAGGCAATGCTTGCATACTGGTTTGATTTATCTTATTGTACAATTTATCTATTTAATTTTTTATTTATCAATTGGTATTGGATTACATCACATATCCTTAAAATCACAATATAAATTTAATTGTTACTCGATTTTTAGGGTAACATGCATATGGCTCGCAGAATATAATGTAGAGACACTCTGCATTATTATTGCCTTCACTAATAACTTTTTCATATAATCAAACTAAGCACCACTTTTAATAAAGGTGAATTTTCTTACGTCTAGGATCATTAAACTCACAATTGTTAGTCCACATGCATTTGTCCAATGACCTTTCATTTTGTAAAAGTATAAGATTTGAGAAACTACAGTGAAGACACAAAATTAGAGCGCTTTTCAACAAAGGCTAAAGAACATCCGATCATATTAATATTAGGTATACCCAGCTGAGATTAATAATTTCGGCTAGTTAGTATACCAAGTTAATTACCTATAAGAATTTTAAAATGGAAGAAATAGAAAGGCAGAGAGACAAGCCACAACAACACCTGTGCTTTTTGCTATTTTGCGAAATTCCAAAAACGTGAATCACAAGAAAAATAACCAAAAAGTAAAAAGGAGACTCGTACACCCGTGTAGACCCATATTTACAATTTTTGTCTTCTGTTCTATCTTTGTCAAGATCCCATATTTAAAGGTGATATGAGTTCATTTTCTTAATTACACTTCAGATTCGACAATTTAGCATGGCAAGGATCTTTTCTTCTGTCAATGGTTCAGCAAACCTCCCCACTTCAGTTATGTGTTCATATTCATCATGTTACAAGCCAATGGTAGCTAAAATGGGCCATGATCAATCCTATCGGGCTTCCATCGAATCTGAAATTGAAGCCCATCTTAAGAAGGTCATATCAATTAGGCCACCAGAATTTGTCTTCAAGCCCATGCATTACTTGACGTTTGAAACAACACCCAAATCCACAGCATCAGCCTTATGCGTCGCAGCGTGCGAGCTGGTATGTGGTGAAAGAGCCCAAGCCATGGCTGCAGCATCAGCAATACATCTCATGCATGTTGCTACTTACACCCACCAACACATGCACAGTTCTGGGCCCGTAGTCGACCACAAGTTCGGCCCGAATATCAAGCTTCTCATGGGAGATGGGATCATGTCCTTTGCTATTGAACTACTAGCCAAAGCCATGAGCCCGGGCCGAGAGAACTCGGACAAGATCTTAAGGGTTATCACTGAGGTCACACGGGCCGTAGGGTCACAAGGATTGCTAGAAGGCCAGTTTAGGGAGATAGAATGGACTCAATCAGGCAATGGAGATAAGGAAATGTTTGAATACGTGTGCAAGAAGAAAGAAGGAGAGATTCATGCATGTGGAGCTGCTTGTGGAGCCATTTTAGGAGATGGAAGCGATGGAGAGGTAGAAAGCTTGAGAAATTATGGGCTTTATGTTGGAACAATACAAGGAATGATAAATGGAGTAGGAAAAAATAATTACAGGAAAAGAGTGGAAGAACTGAGAATATTGGCTGTGAAGGAATTGCAGACACATTTCAAAGGGGAGAAGGTGAGGCCAATTGCTAGTCTTATTGAAGAGAGTTTTCATGCCACGATCACAATGTGATCTTCTTTAGATTTTAGTTGAATAAATATTTGCAATGGTATATTTTACCTTTTTGTGCCTAGCTCTCTCTATGTTTTGACCATAACTATATTTTACCTTATTGTACTATCAATTCTTTTTTAGCAACTTAATTACTTAAAGTAATTAAAGCAAAAGAAAAGGCAAAACAAACAAATGAACATATTCAAAGTGTTTCTGAGTTAAACGAATTGGATTATGATCTGCAACTAAAATCATATTTGACGCAACACTTCTTCCGTTCCTTCGACGTGTGTGTGGTCATGTCATTGATTCAACCAAATTGGACGCCTTTAACTATGAATTATTTGATACTCTATTTTTAATTCAAAATTAAAAGGGTGGGGTTCTAATATCATCGTGATCATATATGACTATGACTATGAAACTAAAGACAAATAATCTAACGAGGTGGAAATGGATCCAAGAAATGATTAAGGTTCTTAATAATTTACCCCGTAATTTGCTTTTGGCCACGATATGATTACCAAGTGGTGGAATGGAGAAAGTGACAGAAAATGTTTTGTGACTCAAATGACAGTAATTAATATTGATAGTACTACTAAGAAATATTATCCGTGTTGCCAAAAGATGATATTTTTTTATTTCTAGAGTCCAACGAGGATTCTTTGATCACTACTTTTTCGTAAGTTTTTCAATATTTTGAATTGTTAATTATTATGATTTATATATAAATTCATGATTAAAATTAAAAAATTAACCTTTAAAATGCCAAAAATATCATCATTTATGGAGATCGTATGGAGTATTTGTATTTATGATAGGAGAAAAGGAAGCACATGAAAACATGTTTTTTCACAGCCAAGCTTCTCAGGGAGTCAAATGTGTTTTTTTGTTTAAAAGTAATTTTTTATTTCTAACTTCAGGTTTTTTGCCAAGCTTTTTTAGGGGGAAAAAATACTTTTGGAAAGAAGCAAAACAAATAGCTTTTTCCCATAAGCAGAAGCAGTTTTACTTTTCTTCTTACCTAAAATACTCTTAACAAAATATAGTATATATCGAAATAATTGTTAAACATAATACTTAGGATATTAAGTATAAGTATTTCTTCTTATTTTTAGGATAGCTTTCTAATATATAGGACTTTAGGGGTGAATGCTTTTATATTTGTTGAATGAATTTTAATATATTTAACTTATTGATCTACTTTTTAATTTTATTTTCATATTTTACTTAAATAAAATAAAAAGATTTAATTATTACATGTAATAATAAATTTTTGAGATTATTTATTTACTTATAATATTAAATGTTAAGTAAATCTATTCATGTCCTTATTCGTAATTTGATACTTAAAAGCACTTTCTGAAAAGCTTGGTCAAATAACAAATTATTGCTCAAAAGTATTTTTCAGAGTGATTAGTCAAAACACAAATTACTTCTCTTCAAAAGAAACTTTCTTTTTTTAAAAAGTACTTTTCAAAATAAGTTGATTTCTCCGGCATGGCGAAACAGACTAACAGTTTATAAAAAATGAAGTTGGTGGAACATCATTTTTCTAATTATTTTGTCTTTTATCCCACGACCAGCACATCAATTATATTTTAGGCTTCTCTATATTTTCTCTCTTAGATTTTTTCCCCCTTTCTCCTCTTTGTTTAGCACTTATTGCGTGTTAAAACTGCTAATATGACTTGTGCAGCTACTAAATACTTCATCTCTTAATACTATTTCCACTCATAATTGAGGATTGGGGAAGGGGAAGATGAGAATAGAAATTATTTTCCCACTTATTACGTGGAGATTCACATTGATATTACTGGACTAAAAACTTTAATACTAATACATTAATGTTAATTAGCGACTTTATAGTGAACAAATTAAACTGCCCCACCTCATTCCTAATTAATCAACACGTACATGCATCAAGTTTAATTAGTTTAAATCTAAGTGGAGCTGTAGTCACAAATCATGGTGATCAATTAGGTTTATGTTGTTTATTTTATGAATTTTGATATGTTTTATATGTGACAGCTATTATTTACACAAAGATTAAGAAGCTGCAAAAGTATCAAAATGGCCAAAAATGGGTGACCCACACTCCAAACTGTGCACTGTGAACATCATATTCATGCCCACGCTGCAATAAAGGATATGGATAAACAGTAGTGGATCTAGGATTTAGATAATGTAATTTCAAGCTAAATTAAAAATGTACTGACATATAGAGTATATGTTTGATTTCTTTTATATTGTTTTTGTCACGACCCAAATTTTCAACCCACGGGATCGTGATGGCGCCTAACACCACACTTGCTAGGCAAATCGATGTTAGAACTTAACTAACTATTTTCTTTTGACAATTTGCTTAAACACAATAGAACAATTCATAAAGAGAAGAAATCTAATATTTTCCGATAAATGTAATCAGGAATGATATTCGATATGATGAAATGAAGCACGAACTAAAACCAACTATATAACTACCCAGGGTCTGTATTCACGAACTACTATAGAGTACTACAAATAAATAGGTTGAAAGTATTATATATCTGTTTTGAAATGTAATAAAACAGTGTCTATAAAATTAAGAGAAGACTCCAGGAATCTGCGGACGCCAGCAGATCTACCCCGTGTCTCTGTTTGATGATGTCAGCTATTAAATCTCCTAACTCTGGCCGGTACCTGGATCTGCACAAAAGAGGGCAGAGTGTAGTATCAGTACAACCGACCCAATATACTGAGTAAGTGTCGGGCCTAACCTCGACGAAGTAGTGACGAGGCTAAGGCGGGGCAATCATGACATAACCTGTGACAATATATATAATACAGCATGAAGGAAATAATAATAATAATAATAATAATAATAATAATAATAATAATAATAAAAAACTAAATAACAAGCAACTTGCAACAGTAAATATAAACAACTCGGATAACTCTTTCCAGATATCAGATATAATCAAACTTCTCAAAATTTCCAAGTTTCAATTTAAATCACAGTAAAATCAGAGTATGAAAACCTTTTAGATAAAACCGGAGTTTTCCAAATCCTTATTTTTGAAAATCAATAAAACATAAATATTCTCCCTTATCGCTCCTTGTTGCGGCGCGCAACCCGCTCCCACATGTCCACCCTTATTTGTCCTCCCTATATATATATCACCCTTATTTCTTCTGTTGCGACGTGTAATCCGGTCCCACCTGTCCACCCTTATCACACCTTGTTGCGACGTGCAACCCGCTCCCACCAGACAAACGCATCACTTTATTTATAAAAAAGGATTTTCACAATTTAAGTCAAAGCCTTTCACAATATTTATGTCTCAACAATTGTAAATAGAACAAGTTTCACTTTAAATAACAGTAAGAGAAGAATATGAAATAATGACAATAAAACAATGAGTGTTCCAGCCTTTATTTTATAAACAGTAAAACATGAATATTCTCCCTTATTGCTCCTTGTTGCGGCGTGCAACCCGATCTCACTTGTCCACCCTTATTGCTCCTCCCTATATATGTATCACCCTTATTTCTCCTGTTGCGGCGTGCAACCCAATCCCACATGTCCATCCTTATCACTCCTTGTTGCGGCGTGCAAACCCGCTCCCACCAGACAAATCACATTTCATCTCTTTATTTATAATAAAGTTTCACAAATCAGATTCCAAGCCTTTCACAATACTTAAACCTCAATTATCATAAACAGGAAACTGTACTATTCAGAAACTACACCAATTATCACTACACAGCGAAATCAACCGAAATGTATAATGTAACACTGACAACCAGCTCAACCAGATATATCACAATGTGATTAAGGAACAAGTAACACTTCCAAAATACTTGGAACAATACTTAGCACAAGTCGACGAAAATAATTAGACATGGAGGCATCAATGATCATAAAACAATTTAAGCCAAGATCAATTAAATTGGAAATAAGGAAGGCGACATGTTCAACAAATAATTTAGTGGTGCATAGATACTCGTCATCTCACCTATACACCACACACATGCAATTTCACATAGCATTTAAGTTGGGGATTCCTATTCCCTCAAGTCAAGACTAAACCAAGCACTTACCTCAAATTCACAGGCCACTCACTGCTCAATTACTGCTTTTTCTTTCGAATTTGCCTCTAACACGCTCGAATCTAATCATAATTAGTTTAATATCATTAATTTATTCTAAAGGAACTAACTTTATTGAAAAATTATTGTTTCCCTATGTTTTCACAAAAACGTTAAAAACCGACCCCAGGCCCGCTTGGTCCAAACTCGGGGTTCGGACCAAATTTCGTTTACCCATTCACCCCCGAGCCTGAATATATATATTAGTTTCGAATTCGACCCCAATTCGAGGTCAAAATTCTATTTTTTACAAAATTCTAATTCTACCCAAACCCCCAATTTCTACCATGAAAATTATTGATTTTTGATTGAAAAGTGATGAAAAACATTGGGTAATTGAAAGATAAGAGTTTAGAATTATTTACCAACACTTTGGGGATGAACTTGTGGGTTGAAAATCACCCCTAGGTCCTTGTAGTTCGAAAATATGAAGAAAATATGTTCTGCCCGTTTTTGAAATTGATTTTATATAGCTGGGTAGGCCTTCATCGCGATCATGATGGGCCTGCTGCGTTCGCGGAGGGTACTGGCCCAAAGGCCTTCGCGTTCGCGTGGGAACGAACGCGTTCGCATAGAGCTAGGTCCAGTGGCCTTCGCGTTCGCAGCCCAAAAGACGTGTTCGCATAGAAGAAGTGTGAGCCCCCTCCCCCAGGCCCATTACTCACTGCGTTCGTGTGTGCCTGTCTGCGTTCGCGAAGGGTCTCCCCCCCCCCCCCCAGTGCTTCACGTTCGTGTCCAAGGCCACGCGTTCGCATAGAACAAAAATGAACCCCGGCAAATTTACTCTTCGCGATCGCAGGAGAGAATTCGCGATCGCATAGAACAAAGCATCAGTGCACCAGAAACAATTATGACATCAGACTTTTATAAGTTCAAAACATCCCGTAGCCTATCCAAAACTCATCCGAGCCCTCGGGGCTCTAAACCAAACATGCACGCAAGTCTAAACATATCATACGGACTTGCTCGTGCGATCAAATCACGAAAACAATATCTAAAACTATAAATTTAACCTCAAAACTCATGATTTTTCTTAAGAACACTTCAATTTCACTATTTCTCAACCGGACGTCCGAATCACGTCAAATCAACTCCAATTCTTACCAAATTTCACATATAGGACTTGAATATCATAACAAACCTGTACCGGGCTCCAGAACCAAAATACGTTCCCGATGCCAATGAGTTCAAACATTAATTCATCTCTTTATTTCCTTAAAAAATCCTGCATAGCAATTTTCTTCAAAAATTGATTTCTAAAGTTAGGGACCTCGGAATTCAATTCTGGGCATACGCCCAAGTCCCATATTTTACTGCGGACCTCCTAGGATTGTCGGAACACGGATCCGGGTCCATTTACTAAAAATATTGAACAAAGTCAATTAAAACCAAATTTTAAATTCCAAAAATTATTATTTCTCATATTTTCACATAAAAGCTTTCCGGTTTCACGCCCAGACTGTGCACGCAAATTGAGGTAAATAAAATTAATCTTCTTAAGGCTAATGAGCCTGGAATGGAGTCTTAATTTATAAGATGACCCTTTGGGTCATCACAATCTCAACATCTAAACAAATGTTCGTCCTCGAACGGACATAGAAAATTACCTGAACTGGCATACAAGTGGGGATATCTACTCCGTATGTTCGACTCGGACTCCCAAGTAGCAGCCTCAACAGGCTGACCTCTCCACTACACTCAAACTAAAGGGTAACTCTTTGATCTCAACTGACGAACCTGCCGATCTAGAATGGCTACCGGCTCCTCCTCATAAGTCAAATCTTTGTCCAATTGGACAGAGCTGAAATCTAACACGTGGGACGGGTCACCATGATATTTCCGGAGCATGGATACATGAAATACCGGATGAGCTGAGGATAACCCTGGAGGCAACGCAAGTCTATAAGCTACCTCTCCCACTCTATCAAGAATCTCAACAGATCTGATATACCTAGGGCTCAATTTGCCCTTCTTCCCAAATCTCATGACACCCTTCATGGGTGATACCCGAAGTAATACTCTCTCTCCAACCATGAATGCTACATTACGAACCTTACGATCGGCGTAACTCTTTTGCCTAGATTGAGCTGCACGAAGTCGATTCTGTATAACCTTGACCTTATCTAAGGCCTCTTGAACTAAGTCTGTACGCAATAATCGAGCCTCTCCCGGCTCAAACCACCCAACTGGCGATCTACACAGTCTACCATATAATGCCTCATAGCGGCTGGAAGAGCTGAATGAACGAGGCGACTCACATAACCCCTACCATGGTGAACTGCAGTTGGGGAACGAGTACTACTGTAAGTTCCAAACTCTCGAGACCTCTTGGCCTCCCTCTCATCTCTATCCCTAGCAAGCATGCCCTCCAATCTCCTAGCAATACTCACAACCTGCTAATAAGAAATATCTATCTCTAACTCCCTGGCCATACTAATACGGATATTGGGGTGGAGTCCCTCAATAAACCAATGAACCCTCTATCGAACTGTGGCAATCAAGGCCAGTGCATGCCGGGCCAAATCACTGAAGCGAACTGCATACTCCGACACAGTCATAACACCTTGGCGCATGTGCTCAAACTCCACGCGCCATGCGTCCCTGAGGCTATGAGGGACATACTCTCTCAAAAACATGTTCGAGAACTGAGTCCATGTAAGTGAAGCTGCCTCTGCCGGACTACTCAACTCATAAGCACGCCACCACTGATAGGTTGCTCCTCTAAGCTGGAATGTGGTAAAGGAAACCCCACTCGTCTCCGCTACGCCCATAGTGCGAAGAATACAGTGACACTCCTCCTGAAAACCTTGTGCATCATCTATACCCAATCCGCTGAAGGTAGGTGGGTGGTACTTCTTGTACCTCTCAAGTCTGAGATGCTCCGCCTCAGAAGCTGCTTCCCTAGCCTCGTGCTGGACCAGAGCTACTGGCTGCATAGGTATAAACTCTAGGGCCTGGTTGACCTGAACCCGTTCATCAGGGGTACGGGCTGCGGGAGTCTGTGCCCCTCCTCTATCCTGAGATGTGGCAGGAACAAAGGGAATCGGTCCAGCCTGAGCTAAGGTGATGAACATGCTCATGAACTGGGCTAGAGTCTCTTGGAGGGGCATTGCTGCAATAGGCACCTCAGGTGCCTGCCCTCCAGTTGTAGTTGCTGGGGGCTCCTCTATCGCAGCGAGCGCGCATGCTCTGACTGCACCGCGTGGTCGTGCTCGGACTCTACCCCGGCCCCATCCTCTCGTGGATCTAGCAGGGGGCGAGGGTGCCTGGTCATCAGATCCTACGGTACGGGTCCTCACCATCTATGAGAAAGAATAGAATACAGAAGTTTAGAATTTTTATGTCAACAAATTTTGCACGACAAGGAATCCAAGAAGTATAATTTTTCCTAACAGTTCCATAGCCTTCCGAAGATAAGTATAGACGTCTCCGTACCGATCCGCGAGACTCTAATAAACCAGCTTGTGACTCACGACACCTATGAACATAGAGCTCAGATACCAACTTCTCACGACCCAACCTTCCCTCCAAGAGAGGTCGCGATGGCACCTAGTATTTACGACTAGGTAAGCATAACATTTGCGTAATAACAATAAGAAAATGAAAGCATAAATCTAAACCACTAGCAGCAACAAGTAATACACTCAAAATACACACGGAATTTCCCCAAGTCCCAGAACATCATAAGTCACAAGATTCTAGGAATTTGACTAACTGTCCTATACATCAGTATTTAGAAGTAGTAAAGGAAGAACTACACAAAGAGATAGAGGGGGACTCCGAGGTTTGCGGACGCGACAGATGTACCTTGAAGTATCCGGAACAGTAGCAGATGCACAGCTAATAGCAGGGCTGGAAGGATGTACATGGATCTGCACACGAAAACATGTGCAGAAGAGTAGCATGAGCACACCACAATGGTACCTAGTAAGTGCCAAGCCTAACCTCAGTAGAGTAGTGACGAGGTCAGGTCAGGCCCACTGGTAAATAAAAAATAAGGCAGGAAAATATACAGTATAATAATAGACTAGAGTTTGACCCAAAGGAAACGTAGAAAATAATAGTACAACACACAGGTTAAACAACTTGGAATCTCCCGAGATACCGTCTTGTAAAATTATGGTCAACAAACAATACGAATAAATATCCAGGGAGAACTCTCGAGGTACCGACTCGTAGTCTCAAAAGTAAATGTGCAGGGAGAACTCCCGAGATACCGCCTCGTAGTCTCAAAAGTAAATGTGCAGGGTGATCTCCTGGGATACCGTCCCGTAGTCCCAAAATAAATACAACAAATGAAGATAACAGTTACAACAAGAAAACCTACAGTTTAGACTAAGTACAAGTCAAGAAACGAAGCAGGAATCCACTAAGCATGCTGCAAAGAGTTCAGATAAGAAATTAAGACACGTAGGCATGCTATTCTAGGCTAACAGGATAGCTACACATGCTAGTATAACTCAATGAAGATGAAAATAGGTCACTACTCAGTAAAAATCAGGTTTTTCAACAAATAGCCCATGTACGCACTCGTCACCTCACATACACGGTGCTCACATATCATAATATTACCAAATTCTAAGAAAATTTTTCCTACACAAGGTTAGGCAAGCCATTTACCTCGAACCAAGCTTAATCAAGCGGTAGCAATGCCTTTCCCACGAATATCCGACTTTGAATGGCCCAAATCTAACCAAAATCAATTACATACCATAAATATATCTATAAGAAACTAATCTAATTAATGAAATCTAAGCTAAAGCAAACAATTAGGAAATTGCCCAAAAAAGCCTCCCCGGGCCCACATCTCGCAATCAGGTAAAAGTCACAAAATATGAACACTCATTAACTCACGAGTCCAACCATACAAGAATTACTCGAATCCGACCTCAAATCGCTTTTCAAAACTCAAAATTTTAGTCTAGGAAGTTCCTAACGTTTTCCCCCAAATTTCCAACTCATATCTCCAATTAGATGATAAAAATAGTAATAGATTTGGAATATTGTCCAATCCAGGTTAGAATCACTTAACACTATGATTTCCTTGAAGAACCTTCGAAAATTCGCCTCACATCGAGCTCTTAAAGTCCCAAAATTGAAAATAGGAATCAAACCCTCGAACTTGATCTTTTTTGACTAGTGATTCCGCATCTGCGGACTTACTGTCGCACTGCGGCGCCGCATCTGCGAAAATTACATCGGTGCGGATTCCACTTAAAGTCAAGAGTTTCTCTTCTGCGATCAGGTGGTCGCACCTGCGTGTGTGCACCTGCAGACACTTGTCCGCTTCTGCGATAACCTCACCCATCTCGGCCTTCGTTTCTGCGATCACTTCTCCGTTGGAGCGACTCTGCTTCTGCAGTCCTTTTGTTGCACCTGCGACCACTGGCTACCCAGACTAGGGCCGCATCTGCAAGCTACCTTTTGCACGTGCGAGTTCGTACCTACGGTCTCCCCTCCGCAGGTGCGAAACACCAGAAACCAGAAAATCTTCAGCAATTGCCTAAGTCCAAATTCAATCTGTTAAGCATCCGAAACACACCCGAGACCCACGAGACCCCAACCAAATGTACCAACCAGTCCTTAAATACCACACAAACTTAGTCGATCCCCGAATCATGTCAAATAATGCTAAAAACACGAATCACCCTCTGATTCAAACTTAATGAACTTGAAACTTTAAATTTCTACAACCGATGGCCGAAACCTATCAAACCACGTCCGATTGATCCCAAATTTTGCACACACGTCATATTCAACATTATGGACCTACTCAACTTCCAGAATCGAAATCCGACCCCGATATCAAAAAGTCCACTTCTGGTCAAAATCTCCAAATAATCGACTTTCGCTAATTCAAGTTTACAGAGCTCCAATTCACAGTTCGGACAGGCTCCTAAGTCCAGAATCACCCAACGAAGCTAACGGATACGACGAAATGCCATTCCGGAGTCGTCCTCACACAGCTCTGACTACGATCAAAATTCTAAGACTTAAGCTTCCGTTTAGGGACTAAGTGTCCCAAGACCCTCTGAAACCACAACAACAACCTCCCGGAAAGACACAAATGCAGAAAAAGATACGGGGAAAGCAGTAAATATGGGATCAGTACTATAACTCTCAAAACGACTGGCCGGGTCGTTACACTGCTGAAGGCATTACTTCTGCTGCCCTAACCAATATGCATATTATTTGTTTGTTATTCACGATGTTATATATACTTGGGTTGCATTTTCTTTCCTTTTTGATTGATGTCAAAGGGGAAGAACATTATGGATAAAGTAACTCAGGGGGAGCAGTGATGAATACATCTACTAACAACTCGGGAGGAGCAGGCATCTCAAGTGATGAAAGGGAAGTATACTTGTTTACTCTCTCTTTATTGTCATCATCAAAAAGGGGGAGATTGTTACATCTAAGTTTCAATGATGACAATTGTGCAAAACTAAATCCTTTCTGCTTTGATTGCAGGAATCAAGGCACCAACAAAAGGAAATGAGATCAAAGAGAAGTTGGTGATGCTAAATCTAAGGAGATGACGCTAGATCAAAGGACAAAAAGTTATCAAAAAGGAAACCAAATCAGTCTCGCTATCTCAGCCTCAATCAAAGGATATCGAAGACTAACTAACAAGGAAACATATCAAATGCAACTCGAGAATATCAAGCATCTCCTCAAAGACGAGATTAGAAAGACCAACCAAATCGAAGCCTCAAATTACTCCATGAAATGAGGTCATGTTAAGGAATAACATAAATGAATCCAGCCCATCTCAAGTGCAGGATTCGGAGGCATCCCTTGGGTCAAATATCTTAGAGGATTCAATGCCTCAATCAGATCAATCTGCAATGGCTCTCAAACTCTCCTATAAAAAGACTGTCAAGTTCGAGAAGAAGATGTACGCAACTACAAACACTGTCTTCTAAGTCTCTCTAGTTCTTAACACAAACACTATATTCTTCGGTCTACAAGTGTCATAAAAGATAGGAAGAGTTAGAATACAAAAGAGAGTTATCTCAACATCCAGAACCTTTATGACCCAAAGGAAAATGGACGTAAGTACCACACCGGTACCGAACCAGTATAAAAACTGTTTTGTCTTGTTTTGCTTTCAATTCG
Source organism: Nicotiana knightiana (assembly GCA_005239525.1). Classification (NCBI taxonomy): domain Eukaryota; kingdom Viridiplantae; phylum Streptophyta; class Magnoliopsida; order Solanales; family Solanaceae; genus Nicotiana; species Nicotiana knightiana. The sequence continues at coordinate 12,488 of ML399513.1, read as the reverse complement.
TTTGGTTCATCTCTATCTTATTTGTTTGTGTGTGAAAACTAATCGACTAAACTCACTCTTAGTCAATCAAATTTTTAATAGACCACAATTCACCCCCTCTTTTACTTTCACACTAATCCAACAAGATAATCACAGTACAAAATGATGCCTCTCTTTTATTTCCTTGCTTGTTTAGTTGTGTTTATATTAACACAGGAAAAGTAGAGTTGTATCTCACAAAATTTACATTTATAGCGAATTCCTTTACTTCACTAGTCCAATACTTCTAATGACAAAAAAGCAACCACCAGAAACTTACATAAAGGAATTGCATTATGCAATAGCACCAACGGAATTGCTCGTGGAACCTAATTTCAAGGTTAATTCCATTCCTAATCAAATCCTACTGCTGATGCCTTACTATTATCAAGCATCACTGCATCATTTATACGACTATAATACAACAATAACAAGAGTTGCGCCTCAATTCTAAACAAATTAAGAATAACTATATGAATTCTCAATATCCATTGCTCCTGTCTAAGCTCATGCTATTCAAGGAAACCTGTTTTGCTTAAGATTGCATCTCTCACCCTGCTCAAATCTCTGCCTTTTAAAGTTCTTCCAATGCCTTCACACACTGAGAAAGAAGACATTTGGCTCCTTTCATGTTTTTTAGCAAGCCATTGATGCGGAGGCATTGTTTCTCCTTCATCATCATCATCTTCTTCGTCGCTTTCGCAATTATTTCTTACAAAACTATATCCTCCACCACCAGATTCATCATTATTACCATCATGCCACGAGGCTTTTCTTGAGCTTGTCCCGTAAATTTTTGACCAATCGGGTATGTTTACTGGGGCTGATTGCTGAGTTATTTTAGGTTCGTGAATTGAATTATTATTTGATTTTGGGATCATTTTGACTGCAGTGGGCAGCCTCCTTGGACTAAAACTTGAAGATGACTCTTTACTTATGTTGAAATTAGAACCAAATTCTTGTCTTTCTCTGATAAAACTACCCCAGATATCTTCTTCTTGAAATTCTTCATTCCTCATTGATGTCCATCCACTGCTACCTTGGCTGTACAAATTATACCTCCCTTCAGATGATGATGACATCTCCTGCAAAACCCAAAATTCCAATCAAATCAAAGAACATAAATAGTTGAAGATGCAATAATAATTAAGCATTAACCCCAAACAAGTTATACATTTTTTCATTTAAACTTAATAATTATACCAATTATGTGAGACGCAGTTCTTAGAAACTTTATAAATGCAAAATAGGCAATTTATGGAGCTGCAGCCCCTCAATAAATAGAGCCAGATATCATGGTAAATGATGAGTAAGTTGATTAATCTTTTCTTAAAACACTAAATTTCTAGAGTTAAAGCAGTGTAACAAAGATATACAAGAACAGATTTATTAGCATGATTTTGGAAATCTGGAACAAGTTTCGATTTAAGATAGTCTATACAATGTCTCATAGTTATGCAGTTATATCCTTAATTACCAAACTGAGTGCAGAATGTACCTCTCTTTAAAATTGAAACTTGCAACAGATAGCTTTCTTCAGATCTTGAAAATCGTATTATCTGCAAAACAAAAGGATAAATTACTATAATTCTCCAACACGGAGGAGAGAAAGATTAAAAGAAAAAATAAAAAAACAATTATTAATATCGTTTTAGGAAAAAGCAGAGCAGTCACAAGACTGTTTTTCAACCTTAAAATCCTATGAATAGCTCGGAGAGGAGAACTGTAGTCTGTAGAGGAATCAAGGAGAGTACCTTATAAATATTGGACCTAAGAAATTTTCTAAATTTTTACTTTTTGTCTTTAGCAAATGCTTGACTTTCTGATAAGGAAAGGTTAGTGACACCATATGAAATCTTTAAACCATTTCATTAAACTGACAATCGATGAATGTTAAATCCACTTTAGAATGTTTTTGGAAATATGAGGATAAAAGTGATTTCTTATGGTACGATGGATAAGCAAAAGTTATTTTGGGATAAAAATTTTAATATCATCTTATTTCTTATATGGTAATCAATTTTGGGATAAGTACTTATTTTATACTCTTTACGTTTTAATTTATGTGAACTCATTTGATTGGGCACGAAATTTAAGAAAAGGGAGAAAACTTTTGAACTTGTGATGTAAAATAATAGCATATATATTTTGTATGGCTATAAATCATTGCATAAAAAGTAAATTGTTTCCAAATAAGGAAAATGATCATTCTTTTTTGCACGGACTAAAAAGGAAATAGGTTCACATAAATTGAAACAAAGAGAATATTAAAAATAGTACAAGGATAACTTTAATACCTGCCACACGATGAACTAGTAATCACAGGATAAAATAGTAAAATTAACAATATTAAAATTAATATAACATACCAAACAATCATAAAAATAATATCAAAATAACTAATTCTAATATAACTACTCCCATCATAACTTGTTTTCAAACTAAACCAAACCACCCTTTAGTGATTTTACAATTACAATAAAATTGCTCGATCCGGAGAGCTTGATAGTACCTGTTTGCTTTTATAATAAGGATGTGATCACATGATAGATTGTACTCCCTCTATTTTAATTTATGTGAATTTACTTTTTGTTTCTTTAAAAAAAATAACTTTTTTCTAAATTTAATTACAATTCTACCTTAATGAGAAGCTTTTATAATCACAAATACGCTAGTTCTTTTTTGATTTGTTTAGAACCATAAATTTAAAAAAAATTAATTAATTTTTGTGCTCAGTTAAATATGTTTACGTAAATTAGAACGGAGGGATATAATATTGGGAAAAAGAGCTGTTTAAGTCTCTCTCCCCTTTCGTGAATATTTCCGTAAATTGTCTTCTTGTGCCAGAAATTATTTAACCTTAATAAGGTTCTTTTATAGAAAAGGCTAATGTAGTGCTCCTCCTTAGTGCAATGCACGTGTAAATTTTAACATAATTTACATTATCATGTTTGGTTAAACCTTGTTTTTTTCACGCATTACCCTTGTTAATACAAAGTTACTACTACTAATTACTTATTAATTAAGCTCATTAAGGTGACTTCCATGAAAGCTCGGGTGATAATGATGTCGGCTAGTGGGGGATAATGTCAAATTAACCTGATTTTAGCTATGTGTCGACCGCCATTTTTAAACAAAACGCAAGAACGCACATTAATGAAGATTCCTTATACCACGTTCGCTATCTAGGCTTTTGCAAATGATCATTTCCCCACTTTTTTCCTGTTTATTTAATATTATTTTTACATTATTAGTGTACTTTAACTTAATATAATAAATTATTTAGAAGTATTTGTTAGTCTTTAAATTTAGTGTAACTTAATTTTAAGCTTAGTCTAGCTTAGTTTTAAGTTTGGTGTAGCTTAAAGAGAGTGAATGGAAAATGGTGGAAAAAGAAATGGAGAGAAGTGAAATTTTGAATTAGTGCACTTTGTCCCTCGTTGGAAGAAGGAAAGAAAATTTATGTGTATATATATAGAGAAGCTCTTCTTCTAGCTCTTAAAGAGTTGAGAAGAAGGCAAGCCTCGCGCTGTCGTCGCTCGCTCGGATTCGGATTCGGATTTGGTCAAAGATTGATTGATTAATCTTTTTGGACAAAATTCTTTTCAAATTATGTAATTAATTAATGAAAAAGTTTCAAATCCGGAATGACCTGCGTTCTTTTCCGGATTATTTTAAATCCGTTTTTATATTTCCCGCAATATTCATACCTGTTCAAAACAACCATGGCTGTTCTGAAAAGATTCACATTCTGAAAGGTTGCAAAACCTTTTCAGAAACAGTACTCAATTGACTATAAATATACCTTGAATCCCTGAATTTTTACTTACTAAATTTTCTGATCTTCTTCTTCTTCTTCTTCTGCACAAAATATTCGAGTGTGTTTTACAGCTGTTCACCGGCATTTTTGGTACCAACACTCCAGTGAGTTAAATCGTTCTATCCTGGGAGGATATATTCAAACACCTCGGGTACTTGAGGGGAATAATTTCCTAAGGACACACTGTGTATTCAGTGGGCTCGATTTATTCTTATATTATTTTTCACAGAAAAAACAACTAAGGACGCCTGGACTAGCGCGCCCGCGCTCAGCACGTGCTAGTGGTCGCGCTAGTCAGGTTTCTCACTGTCCCTGGTATATTCCACTAGCGCGGCCGCGCTAATCCCGCGCTAGTGATGTTTCTTATTGTTTCTGTATTTTTTCAGAAATTATTATTGTTTTATTTTACAGCAATACAGATTACTAACAATCTTAAGGAAATTAATTTTATTTATTTTCTGTATTCTGTTTGTGGAGATTAAAACCTGTGTGTTTTCTACTCCTTCTGAACTTTATTATTCTGATTTGAAGATATAAAAACTTCATCAGAGTTTTGAAATTCAGAAAACGATTTGAAGAACATTAAAACTTCATCGTTTTCTGTGAAATAGTATATAAAAACTTCGGTTTTTATTTATTATACATACTGTTTATTATTGATTACAGTATTGTTTACTGTTCTGGTTTTTCCATTGATTGAACTCTTCTGTTGTTGACAGTGAGAAATGGCAATTGATAACGGAAATTCTTCTGCTACTGTTGCGGCAGCGACGATATCCTCGTCGAGCCAGACGGTTGTTCTACCGGCAGAAAAACCGGAGAAATTTTCTGGAGCCAACTTCAAAGGATGGCAACAAAAGGTATTCTTCTGGCTTACCACACTTGTTATGCATAAATTCACTAGTGAAGAGCCTCTAGTGCTTGCTGCGGACATGCCGGACAATGAAAGTTCATGATTATTGAGTCATGGAAGCAGGCAGATTTTCTTTGCAAAGGCTATATTTTAAGTGCTTTAGAGGATGACTTGTACAATGTGTACAGTGCGATAAATACTTCGAAAGAATTATGGGACGCACTTGAGAAGGAGTACAAGACAGAAGATGCATGCTTGAAGAAGTTCGTGGTTGCCAAGTTTCTAGACTATAAAATGATAGATAACAAAAATGTGGGAACCCAAGTTCAGGAACTTCAATTTATTTTTCATGACCTTATTGTTGAAGGTATGGTCGTGAATGAAGCATTTCAAGTGGCTACAATGATTGAAATGTTGCCTCCTTCGTGGAGAGATTTTAAGAACTACCTCAAGCACAAGCCNAGCAAAACAAAAAGAAATTCAAGGGCAACTGCCACAATTGTGGAAGAGTTGGTCACAAAGCCCCTGATTGTCACTTCCCGAGAAAGGATAAGAAGAAGGGACAGGCCAACATAGTGGATAAGAATGATGACATTGATGATCTTTGTGCAATGCTTTCGGAATGCAACTTAGTTGAAAATCTGAAAGAGTGGTGGATTGACTCCGGAGCCACTAGACATGTTTGTGCTGTCAAAGAAGCATTTGCGACTTACTCTACTACTGGTCCCGAAGAAGAGATTTCCATGAGAAATAACTCAACAGCCAAGATTGAAGGTTATGGGAAGATTTTCCTAAAGATGACTTCCGGCTAGGTGTTAACGCTCAACAATGTTCTTCATGTTCCTACTATTAGGAAGAATTTAGTTTCTACTTATTTACTAGTGAAGAATGGATTCAAATGTGTATTTGTTTCTGATAAAGTTGTTGTAAGCAAGAATGACATGTACGTTGGAAAAGGCTACCTCACGGAGGGCCTTTTCAAACTCAATGTAATGGTTGTTGATACTATGAATAAAATTTCAGCTTCTTCTTATTTGTTGGAGTCAAATGATTTATGGCATATTCGTTTAGGACATGTCAATTATAAAACCTTGCGGAAGTTAATTAATTTAGAAGTATTGCCTAAATTCGAGTGTAATAAATCGAAATGTCAAATATGTGTTGAATCTAAGTTTGTAAAACATCCTTATAAGTCTGTTGAAAGGAATTCAAATCCTTTAGACTTAATTCATACTGACATTTGCGATATGAAGTCGACACCATCTCGAGGTGGGAAAAAGTATTTTATTACTTTTATTGACGATTGCACTCGATATTGTTATGTTTATTTGCTTAATAGTAAGGATGAAGCAATTGAAGCATTTAAGCAATACAAGAATGAAGTAGAGAATCAATTGAATAAAAAGATCAAAATGATTAGAAGTGATAGAGGTGGAGAATATGAATCTCCATTTGCAGAAATATGTTCGGAATATGGAATTATCCACCAAACTACTGCACCTTACACACCTCAATCCAACGGAATTGCGGAAAGGAAAAATTGGACATTAAAGGAAACGCTGGATTCTTTATTAATAAGTTTCGGATTACCACAGAGTTTGTGGGGGGAAGATATCCTTACAGCTAACCGAATACTCAACAGAGTACCCCACAGCAAAAGGCAATCTATTCCATATGAAAAATGGAAAGGTAGAAAACCCAACTAGAAATATTCAAAGTGTGGGGGTGTCTAGCAAAGGTACAAGTTCCTTTACCTAAAAGGGTTAAAATTGGACCAAAAATAGTAGATTGAATTTTCATTGGATATGCTACAAACAGTAAAGCATGTCGATTTTTGGTCCATAAATCTGATAATCCCGACATGTTAATACGATAATGGAATCAGATAATGCTGAATTCTTTGAAAGCATTTATCCGTATAAAACTGAATGCAAGTCGTTAAGTGAAAGACTTAAACGACCTCAGGAAGAACCAAAGGAAAATACTCCAAGTGTAGAAGATCCAAGGCGTAGCAAACGTCAAAGAACATCTACTTCATTTGGACCAGATTTTGTGACATTCTTGCTTGAAAATGATCCTCAAACTTTTAAAACAGCTATGTCGTCTTCTGATTCAGCATTTTGAAAAGAGGCAGTCAATAGTGAGATTCAATCAATTTTGGATAATCATATATGGTAATTGGTTGATCTTCTTCCTGGAAATAAGCCTTTAGGTTTGAAATGGATCTTTAAACGGAAAATGAGAGCTGATGGAACTATTGACAAATATAAGGCAAGACTTGTTGTCAAAGGTTATAGACAAAAGGAAGGCCTTGATTACTTTGACACTTACTCGCCAGTAACAAGGATAACATCTATTAGGATGTTAGTGGCATTAGAGGCCGTGTATGGTCTTGAAATCCATCAAATGGATGTTAAAACAACTTTCTTAAATGGAGAATTGGAGGAAGAGACTTACATGGAACAAACTGAGGGTTTTGTGGTTCCTGGTAAAGAAAAGAAAGTGTGCAAACTTGTTATGTCACTTTATGGACTTAAACAAGCACCCAAACAATGGCATGCCAAATTTGACCAAACAATGTTGGCAAGTGTTTTAAAATCAATGAGTGCGACAAATGTGTTTACATTAAAAACATTTCAGGTCATGAAATCATTGTTTATTTATTTGTTGATGACATGTTGATAATGAGCAAAAGTATGACAGATATAAATTCTACAAAACGCATGTTGGCTAGCAAATTCGACATGAAAGACATAGGAGTTTCTGATGTGATCTTAGGAATCAGAATTCACAAAACTCCACAAGGTCTAGCATTATCACAGTCTCACTACATTGAAAAAGTACTTGACAAGTTCAAGTATTTGAATTTCAAAATTGCCACGACTCCCATTGACGTGAGTTATGCACTTCAAAAGAATGAAGGTGAAAGTGACCACAACTGGACTATGCTAGAGTATTGGGAAGTTTGATCTATATCATGAATTGTACACGACCAGATATAGCATGTGCTATTAGCAAACTGAGTCAATTTACAAGTAATCCCAATCACATACATTGGATGGCAATGAAACGAGTTTTGGGGTATCTGAAACATACCCAAAACTATGCTTTGCATTATAACAAATATCCCTCCGTGATCGAGGGATATAGTGATGCAAATTGGATCATCGGATCATCTAAAGTTAAATCCATGAGTGGATATATTTTCACAATTGGGGGTGGAGCGGTGTCTTGAAAATCATCCAAACAAACGTGCATCGCCCGTTCTACAATGGAATCTGAATTTATAGCTTTAGATAAGGTCGGTGAAGAAGCTGAATGGCTCCGAAATTTCATGAAAGATATTCCATTTTGGCCCAAACCTTTGGCACCTATTTGTATACATTGTGATAGTCAAGCGACAATAGGCAGGGCAGGGAGCGTTTTGTATAACGAAAAATCTCGTCATATACAACGGAGACATAATACCGTTAGACAACTACTCTCTAGTGGTGTTATCACAATTGATTACGTAAATTCAAGAGATAACGTGTCGGATCCACTTACAAAAGGCCTATCTAGAGAGGCAGTTGAAAGATCATCAAAGGGAATGGGGTTAAGGCCTAGGGACAAGTCATCATGGCGGTAACTCTACCTAGCAGACTGGAGATCCCAAGAGCTAGGTTCAAAGAGATCAAACAAAGTTATGAGTGACGGTTCAACATTTTCAAATAACTCTACTCATTCTCGTGATGAAGACAATGTTCAGAAATAATGGTAAAGCATTAAGGCTTTTTGATGAGTCAATAAAGCTTAAAGCTTTTTAATGATTTGCTAAGTCTGACAGGATATGACAAGATAGTGTGTCTTTAGGATTACATGTTTAGGAATCACATATGTGAGTGTGAAGTGTAAGCCGCTTCAAGGGGGATGAAAGTAAAGGCCCATTCTCTAAGCACTCATGAAACCAGGCGATGCTCATGGCTGAAACGAACACAACCGTGAGAACCATAGATGGTTAAGGATTGATTGTGTGACGTATGTTGTCTAGGTATACATCAAATCTCGACGGTTCAAAGATATCAAATCTACCGATTGGCCGAGTATATCCGATATAAGTTCACTACGGAAAGTTCAAAGGGAAACCTACTTATCCAGATGCAATTAATTCTTGCATGTAAAACACACACACACGTCCGTGCATTCCTTTATTTTATAACCATTCCCCATTCATGTGGGGGATTGTTGGTCTTTAAGCTTAGTGTAACTTAATTTTAAGCTTAGTCTAGCTTAATTTTAAGCTTGGTGTAGCTTAAAGAGAGTGAATGAAAAATGGTGGGGAAAAAAATGAGAGGGAAATGAAATTTTGAGTTAGTGCACTTTGTCCCTCATTAGAAGAAGGAAAGAAAATCTATGTATATATATAGAGAAGCTCTTCTTCTAGCTCTTAAAGAGTCGAGAAGAAGGCAAGCCTCGCGCTGTCGTCGTCGTCGCTCACTCGGCTCGGCTTCGGCTTAAGATTTGGTCAAAGATTGATTGATTAATCTTTTTGGACAAAATTCTTTTCAAATTATTTAATTAATTAATGGAAAAGTTTCAAATCCGGAATGACCTGCGACCCGGTCCGGTCCGACCCGTTTTCTTTTCCGGATTATTTTAAATCTGTTTTTATATTTCTCGCAATATTCATACCTGTTCAAAACAGCCATGGCTGTTCTGAAAGGATTCACACTTGTTCCAACAGTTATGGTTGTTCTGAAAGGTTGCAAAACCTTTTCAGAAACAGTACTAAATTGGCTATAAATATACCTTGAATCCCAGAATTTTTACTTACTAAATTTTCTGATCTTCTTCTTCTTCTTCTGCACAAAATATTCGAGTGTGTTTTATAGCTTTCGAGTGGTTCGCTGTTCACCGGCGTTTTTGGTACCAACACTCCAGTGAGTTAAATCGTTCTATCCTGGGAGGATATATTCCAACACCTCGGGTACTTGAGAGGAATAATTTCCTTAAGGACACACTATGTATTCAGTGGGCTCGATTTATTCTTATATTATTTTTTATAGAAAAAACAACTAAGGACGCCTGAACTAGCGCGCCCGCGCTCAGTACGCGCTAGTCAGGTTTCTCACTGTCCTTGGTATATTCCACTAGCACGGCCGCGTTAATCCCGCGCTAGTGAGATTTCTTACTGTTTATATATTTTTTCAGAAATTATTATTATTTTATTTTACAGCAATACAGATTACTAACAGTATTTTACTTTACATTCTAAATTATAAAAATAGATTTATTTTGTAGAGTCATATATTGTTAACAAGTACTTTAACTTGGTGATGTAATATAATTTTACCTGGTTAGTGTTGAGAAGTTAAATTCACTAATTAATCTTTGAATGCAAATTTATTATGTTCCCATAAACATGCTAATTAATCATCGTACAAAAAATAAGTCAACATGGGCGTGCAAATTGTACAACAGTAAAACAAGACCAAAGTGTACAGCATGAGTTCAACATGGCCGTAGAACCATCTTAATTTATAAATAAAAAATGGAGAAAGCAAAGAAGAATTATTTCATCGACAGCGAACGGTTGGTAATTTCCAAGTTGAGAGGGAAAAAAGAAGCACCTAGTTAGTCTTTTTTGGTGTTTTATTTGATGTTGGAAGAATTTCAGTTAATTCGATTCACGTATTAAGATCAAAAGAAAGAAACGCTTTGTATCAGGATCTTTTTTATTCCAAAACTTTTTGATTAATTCATCCCATCACAACTCTCGACGGGTAAAACTTAGTCATGATAAGACTGACATGAATTTAACCTTTTGAGAGCGATAGAAGAAGAAGCTCCCACCGTAAATGAAAGGAGACAAGAAGAATAGCGGCCATTCATTGTATCTGCCTGAGTTCTAGACATTATGAAGACAAACATAGATTTTGCAATTTTCACGTTCAATAACCATTTCAACGCTCACTCTCAGTTTACTTCATGGAAAAGAAGAGAATCTTAGTTGTATTTGGTGGATTATTCTTCCAATTGAAATAGCTGTCTCCTCCACGATTCCTCAGTTTTTGTTCTTTTTAGTTATTTTTGCCTTTTGTGTACCCCTTTTCTTCTTTTAGGGATATAAAAAATTGAGTTGGCGGCTAACAAGCAGAATCTGTCCCACAACAGGCGGCCGCCCCTTTGGCCAATATATCTGGTTTTACGATTACTTTTTTTAATAAAAATTTGAACGATCCTTTCTCAAAAAAAGAAAAACGATCCAGCCAAAACTAAAGTTTGATAGCATTTCAGGCTGGTCTCCAAAAGGTAAAAAGGGTTGGTCTTTAAGTATTGGGCTTAAAGACTTTAAACATTAGGTNGAACACAACAATGAGAACCAAAAGACGGTTAAGGGTTGGTTGTGTGACATATGGTTGTCTAGGTATACACTAAAGTTCGACGGTTCAAAGATATCAAATCTACCGATTGACCGAGTATATCCGACATATGTTCACTACGGAAAGTTCAAAGGGAAACCTACTTATCCAGATGCAATTAATCCTTACTTGCAAATCACACAGCGTCCATCTATGATCATTCTTGTTACAGCCATTCCCATTCATGTGGGGGATTGTTGGACTTTAAGCATTGGGCTTAAAGACTTTAAGCATTGGGCTTAAAAGTCTAGGAGTGTGAATTGGGAAATGGTGGGAAATAAAATGGAGGGAAATGAAAATTTGAATCAAGTGAGCTTTTGTCATGAACTTTGTACCACATTGGTGAAAGACAACTACACTTGTGTGTATAAATATAGGATCACTTCTTAGAGCTCTTAAAAGGAGTTGAAGAGGATGTATCCTCGCGCCGTCGTCGTCGCTCGCTCGGCTCGGCTCCGGCTCCGGCTTTATCAATAAGATTGTTTTTTGGACAAAGTTTATTTAATTAATTATTTAATAATTAATTAAATGTCAGTCAGTTCATTAACGGAATTAACTGAAATCCAAAAACGCATGAACGTTGTTTTCCTTCCTCTTCCAATAATTGCCTATAAATTATGAGGCATGGCTTCTTTTTCCACTCACTGAAAAAATCGAGAATTTTATTCTGAATACTGCATTCTACTTCGCAATCTCTCTCTCTCTCTCAAATTCGTAAGTGTGAGTTTGCTCCGTTCTTTGAGTTTGTTGGTATCCTGCAGTTGGTATTGCCACTGTTGCAGGAAGGTTATTCCGTTTCATCCTGGGAGGATTTAATCCATTACCTTGGCAACTTGTGAGGGGGTNTTCTGAATACTGCATTCTACTTCGCAGTCTCTCTCTCTCTCAACTTCGTAAGTGTGATCTTGCTCCGTTCTTTGAGTTTGTTGGTATCCTGCAGTTGGTATTGCCACTGTTGCAGGAAGGTTATTCCGTTTCATCCTGGGAGGATTTAATCCATTACATTGGCAACTTGTGAGGGGTTAAAATTCATTAAGGACACACAAGGAAATTGTGGATTCGGAATATTTCTTATCATTTATATATTTTCTGCTTCTTCTAACAGTTCTTCTGATTTTCTAANTTCTACTCCAACAATTGTTCTGTCCGGTTTAAAGTATATCAAAACTTTACCGGACTAATAAACGTACGGGTTTGAAGTATATAAAAACTTCACCATGTTACGTGTTGTATGTTTGGTTTGGTATTCAGTTTGAAGATATCAAAATTTCACTGATTTAAATAAGTTCTGTTTTGTTTCCAACTTAACAGAAACATGACGAATGAAAACCATACTAATGGAAGTACTGCTGGAACGGGTGCTTCATCGAGTGCTGCTGCTTCGTCAAGACCAGCA